>JBBBDQ010002396.1:0-135000 GCA_037127315.1 Ascarosepion bandense | reverse complement strand
AATATATATATATATATATATATATATATATATATATATATATATATATATATATATATCGTTAAGCAAAACTGAAAAAGTATTTTTGTTTATTTTTAACTACATTTTTTGATGCGCCCAAGATTTTTTTTTTGTGGACAATGAATGCAAAAATTGTCCCAAACTTTGTTGATTTCGAGCACTTTCGGCTAAAGTGCTTTTGGGAATAATATGAAAGATGCTGATATGAAATATGTAGACGTATTATAATTTTCAATCACGGCTAGTACATTTTCGACATTTTAATTATGTTAATAAGCCTTGTTTTTGTTTTTTTTGTAGTTATATAATAACAATCATGATAATAATAATAACGATGATGATAATAATAATAACAATAATGCTAATACTAATAATTGTTATAATATATTTCAGTTCGTCTCTGAAAACCCACCGAGAACAAACTTGGAGGGAAAAAAAGGGCAAGTAAAAAAAGAACCAAACTAAGTACTTGAACATACATCCAAATACTCGTAGGAAAGAAAAAAAACCCGTGACAAGAAGCCTAACACTAAAGCGCTCAATACAGAGCAACAAAGAAAGAATAAATCTAAGTAAGAGCCAACAGACCTACCTAGGTTTCACCCTAAGGCTCGTAAGGGTAAGTCAACTTATAAACTTCTTAGATGTAACATTTCACCTGAACAATGGCTTGCACAAACCGTATGCTCAAGATTCCCACAATCACAAATACATCAACAAAGAATGAAATCACCACTTGAGTATAATTAATTTTTTTTTTAAATCATCTCACCCCAAGCAAGGCATTCCACTTCCAGAGAAGGAGTGGTTAGACATAGGGAATGTCAGGAGGAAGTTGACAGATGAGTAAGGATAGCGAGGATGAGGGTTGGGCAGCTGGGAAGAGTGTTTGATAGAATGGGAGCAGGTTAGTGTGTTAGGAGGTGTCTATTGACCTTACATTTAAACTCCTGGAGATTGTAGCCGTCGGGGAAGCAATCGTGTGGAAGGGAATTCCACAGTCGGGAAGTGCGAAGAAAGAAACTGTTGGAGTAGAAGTTATGGCTGCATTTTATCGGTTTCACTGTAAAAGGGTGGGATCTAGTTGCTAATCTAGTATCTCGTTCAAATTCGTATTTAGGGGGCACCAGTGGTCTAAGTTCATCGGAGCAGAAGCCGTGAAAGTATTTATAGAAGAGGCAAATTAAATATAATAAATTAATAACTTGCATAAATCAATCCAATTTCGTTCAAGTACTATTTCTAATAATAAATAAATTTTTATAACTACAAAATTAAACACATTAAGATATTAGAAAAAAGTAAACTCAACACTGGTTTAAAATACTCTATTAAAAACAAAGTAGGCTAAAATAAGCAGAAACTATCTAAACCAAACATTACGTGGTTTAACCCACCATTCAGCCGTAATAGCTAAACCAATATTGGAAATTTCTTCCATTTAATGAGGTCCTAGAAATGATGGAAACAAAAAGGAAATTAATACTGAGCATCAGGAAGAGACTGCTGAAGTTCCTGGAACATGCAATGAGGAAGGAAGGCTTGGAGAACCTGATACTAACAGGCCAGATACAGGGAAAAAGAGACAGGAGAAAGCAGCGGATAATATATTTGAAGGACCTAATCAGGTGGATGATGGAACGAGGGTTTCATGGGGTAACAGGAGAAGAGAGCCACCAGGGATAGGGAGACGTGGAGAGCCATGATTGCCTACGTTTTGAAGGAACAGGACACATAGAAGAAGAAAAATTCACAAACATTTCTACCATTCACCCACACTAAAAAATCTTCAACGAAAACAAGAACATAAATAAATATATTTCACAACATAATAATATGATATCAATTAAATACTTGACCCACTTGCGTAATAACAATTATCCTGCTCCTAATAATACTGAAAATTTTAAAAGTAATTGCAACTACCAAAAATAAAAGACCTGTCCACTAAACGGCCAGTATATGTCCGAAAGTATTATTAATCGAGTTCGCATCCATTCGAATGATGATGTTAAATTTAATTTGGAGCGACAACAAATAAGTGGATATATGGTTTTAACAACCAGATATATTTAAACAATAGTAAAAATGGCAAAAGCACCGCTTTATCTATATACTAGCATCATAGGTTGGTGTTGCTCGTGCAACTAAGAACATTTTAGCAGTAGGACTCGGTTATATAAAAAAAATGATTATATAAAAAATTGTTGTTTAAAAATTGTTCAAAAATTCTATTTAAAAAATATATTTTCTTTTGTTTTGCGTAAATGTGATTTGATGTTTTGTGTGACATTGTAAACAACATGCGTTTGTTTTTGTTTCAAAATTACGGGGGGAAATATTTACATTTTTTGTTGACTAAATGAATTTAACATAAATATAAAAATTATTTATTTTGTTTTACTGAAATTAGAAATATAAAAACTATTACGCTCTTAGTTCAGAAATTTTCGAAGAATATTTGAAAATGTAGACAAATAAAACTGTTACGCTCTCAGTTCAGAAATTTTCGAAGAACATTTAAAAATGTAGACATTTAATTTGAGAGGAAAAGGTTACATTAATGCCACACGAATTACAGACAATTGATTTGCTGCATGAAATATTTAGCGAAAAGAAAAAAACTTTTTTTTAAATTTTATTTTCTGAAGTATGAAATATTAAATCTGAAAAAAATAAACTAAAATAATTAAATTAACCATTGGCACTTTTTTTACATATTTTGTTTTTGTTTGAAAAACACTTTTTTAAAAATATTTCTTTTGTTTCAAAATTACGGGGGAAAATATTTACATTTTTTGTTGAACAAATGAATTTTTAAAACGTTGGAATAAAAATTCAATATAAAGGCTCATTTTTAAAAAATATATATTTTAGTCACGTTTGACACGTGTGATTTGATTTATGTGACGTAATCTAGCAACCATCTTAGATCTTAAATGTTTTCCGGCCAAAAAGTGCGAAATGGAAAATTGCTGAACTTAAACTCAAAAAGTATGTGTCGACCTGGCTTCCCAGTAGATATATGTCCCTAGGAAGTTTAAATGACGTAGCTTAAAAAATGTAGGCGTGCATAGCTTACAGTCACACACAAACTCACAGATTGTCTTTTATATATATATATATTATTGGCAATTAAAATACAACAATGACAACCCAATATACCTGGATTATCATCGCTGAAACTAAATATTATAATGGAAAAGAAAATAGATGTAGTTTATGTCTTTTGGAAAAACTTTTCATCCTAAACCAAATAAATAAACCTACTTTACTAAGCAAAAAAATGAATTGGTAACAACTCACGGCCATAGAAAAAATACCTACTCAAATACTTTGACCAAGATTGACTCAGATTTCCGTATACGTTTGTTTCTTACTTTTTCACTCCCTTGCTTTCTTGTTTTTCAATCTTTTGTTTCCGCTCAAATATTTGTTATTAATAATAAATAATTACCCCCTTTAATATTTGTCTATATTTCTGAGATGAGATAGTATTTACAGTATTTCCTGTGACTTGATCCGAAGATTTGTGAGTTCAATACCAGGATACAGCAGTGGTGAACAAGTAACTTGCAGGGTTAGAGGGAGGTAACTCATGACTTGCGATCGAGGCGTTACTACGCAAGAAATGGAGTTCATATACTCCAGTGATTGTAATAAACGGTTCGGTTCGAAATTTCCTAGCACCTGAAGAAGGCTGGAGTATACAACGGCCGAAAGGTCGAACAAATGGCAACAAAGATGAGTCCGAATAATGTAAATCCCGTTTGAATTTTTCCTCCTCGGCTGTTAGATTCTTTGTTTCCCTCATTCTTTTTCCTCCTCGGTTGTTTGACTCTATTTAACTTTCTGTCCCTTCGGCCGACGGGTCACATACTGGCTATTCAGTTGACTCTGCACCCCCGCCTACTTATCACTTGGTTTGGCCAAAAAGTTAAAAAGAATTGTATTTTTTGCTAGCAGAAACCTTGTGTTTGGGATGGGAGCAACTTTCTTTAAAATATTCTTAAAAGTAAGTCATTTTTTGCTTAATTTTAAACTTTTCATGTTGAACGTTTGCTTTTCTTTTTTACTTGGCAGAAATTTCTCTGGTTGTTGGACTTTTAACAATTCTTCACCCTATTTTTTCACCTTTTTTTATTTTTTTATTTTTTTTTTTTTTTTTTAATTGAAGTAGATTGATTAAACTATCACCCAGTTCAAAATCCACCCCGTCTATTGAACAGGTGTAGAGGCTCATCCCTTGTTCCCTGTTTAGGATGTGGTTTCCGGCTTTCTCTTTTCTATCCTCAGACGTCAGTATTGGTGCTTCCGTGATTTTCCTGCGATGTGTTTGGTTGGTGGTAACGTCTCGTCATTGTGAGCGTACCGGGTTGGCAGTTTTCTGGTTGCTGCTTCCGACTGGTAGTTAGTTGCGTAGCGTCAAGAGCGGCTGCTCTGATCAACAGTTGTATAATATCAGGGTTCTTGTAGTGCCATGTCGCGCATGGATAGGTGTCCCTGCGATCGCTATCGGTGGGCAACCCCGAGGTCACACTTTGATGCAGCCCAAGCCAGTTTCCCTCCCAGCGCATATCGTGGATAATGACCACCTGCACCCTCTTCTCAAGGTCTCTCCCAACAAACCATAATATGAAAAATAAAATCAGAAAAAAATCCTAAACCAGTCAAATTCAAATCACCAGAATCTCTTAACATTTCTTTTACTAACATCCGGGGCATTCGTACTAACTTTTGTAGTGTAGAAGCTTTCCTCCACGAAAAGTCCCCTGACATCCTAGGGCTCTGTGAGCCTAACCTCAACTCATCAATTCCTTCCTTTGACCTCGATCCTTGGTTATCTTCCCCTCTTAAGGAAGAATTCCACTGTCCATATGCATGGGCTGGGAGTCTACATTAGTGAACACCTCCTTGTAGAAATTTCCTGACAGCCATGACTGCGTTCTCTTACTTGCCTGGCATGATGCTAGACATAGGGTCTTCCAGCTGCTACCCTCTTGAACTAGGGCAGCAATATCTCCTCCAAGCACTTGATGTAGGCGTGTGTGTTGAGTCAGAGTTCCTATGAAAAGATGAACGAACGAATAACTTCGCCATCACTAGAGATAACTACAAACATCTTCGTAATCACCATTAGACTCATCCAACTCTTTCCTAATCCTCTGCACTGTTCTCTTATTGACACTCAAATACTCTGAAATCTTTGTACTGGAGCTTCCAGCGCCTGTCCAAACAGTAAAGCGTGCTGTTTTCAAATTTTTGGCGGAGTGAATTGCATCATGGTGGGCTTTTACTTAAGAACAGTGCCCAACTGACCCTACTATACTGTGCAGTTAACAGAATTAAAAATACAAACACGCATCTGTTACATTAAAAATACAACATGGGTACAATTTGCACTCTGTATATGTAATTAAGTGTTCACACCAATTTTAACTACTAATATTAACTAATATTTACTGGAGGTAAATTACTACCAAACCTCCTCGATACTTAAGTACTCTTCACATTATTCAAACTGTTTTTAATTCTTTCACTCAGTTTCAAATCCTCTTGTCTTTTTTCCATACTTTTAGGGACTAATCCTAGTACTCCTATAATGAGTGACACTATTGTCACCTTCCTGTTCCACAAATTCCCCCTTTTCCTGTCAAGTTCGATATCAGTCAGTTAAATGCCATACGTGATACACGCTTAGGCGATCATGTCCCGAAAGAAACATGACTGACTGGGCAGAAGATTATCCCGCAGTAGGTTCCCATTGCTTTCTGTGGTAGACTGGTTGCCAGCCAAGGCTATAGAACCTAATATGTCCTATTATTTAACTCATAACTAGAAGGATTAGACGGATTCATACCTTTCCCAAGGGTATTTGCGCGTAAGTGAATGCATAGTATTCAACTAGAATTCGAACTCGGCTCCCCGAGTTGTTGTTCCGAGCGGATATCCACTGCACTAAAGCACATCCACATTAGAATATTAAAAACATTCCAATAAGTTTTTTGCATATTATATACTTCAGTGAGAAGATAATCTTCAAATTCAAAAGAAAAAAGCATCACTTTTTTCTTGCGACTGTCGTGAAATTAAAGCTTCAGCTAACCGTTAACTTGTCGTTGTAGATGATCTCTGGTCAGCCATTAATTTAGATATATGTGTCGCTGAAGAGATTCATAGTAATGTTTTATGATACCCGACATGATACTATGCTCTATTCATTTATTTATACCAGTTTTTGCCATGATCAGTTCAGTTAAATTAAACTGTGTAAATATAACATACAGACCATGTTGAATAATTGGCCATGGTTAAGTGTAATTGACAGATCTCTCAACAGGAGAATTGACAAAGTTTTCAGTAAACAATGAGAAATAAAGACAACGAACAGGATGAAAATACTAAGCAAACAATATATATGTGCAAGATCTACGCAAAACAACAGTGATAAGTAAAAAATTTCACAAACTAGAAATTGTATTCACACCCAAAAGGGATACAGTCAAGTGGTTATACAGATCTGATTTCGAGACAAGAAAAAATAAAATACGGAAGATAAGATCAAGTATTACCCATTTAGATTGGCTCAGAAGAAAGCATACATCTGTTGGATTTATGGGAGAATATGTTCTTAGGATCCGTGTTCTAGTGCAATGGATATCTATTCGGAATTCGGTTTCGGATCGGAATTTGGATTCGGATTCTAACTGAATTCGTCGCATTCACTTCCGCGAAAAGGAAAGGTATTAATCCATCTCTTCTCCTCTAGCTATGGGTTAAATACCAGGACATATTATGCTCGATAGCCTTGGTTGGCAACCTAGTGCGGGAAAATCTTCTGCCGAGTCACTCATGGATCGAAAGAGACATGATCACCCAAGCGTATATCCCGTATGACACTTAAATAACTGATATTCTTAACAGCCATTGTTATGGATTAAATGAGAATTCCATAAGCGAAAAGTGTGGGAGAAGAAACAGTTGTGTTGTTGGTATTACAGTATCGTGTGCTCAATACGGCTAATGGCCTTTTGTATGTTGTTACTGACCTCTTCCGCTATTCCATACAATTCCCACAATTAATATCTCTGTCTCCACCCGCTCTCTGAATGGTTTTTGTCGGCTGCATAGGTGGCCTAACACCGCCATATATATATATATATATATATATGGCGGTTTTATATATATATATACACTACCGTCTATAATTATGAGGCCACCCCTGTGTTTTAAAAAAATGATGTATTTCATACTAGTTTTTACTATTTATTGCCAAGTGAATAATTGTAAATGAAAATAGAATGGTTCTTTTGTTAATACTGCACAATAACATGTGCATCAAATTAATTTATAAATATTCAATAATTACCTAAATTGCAGTTTCACCAATGAAAGAATGAAGAAAATTTAGGGGGGATTCGGATGAGTTCATCTTTGATTCCTTGCCTTGTAAAATTTTGCAAAGTAATAATAACAAAAGAACCATTCTGTTTTCATTTAGAATTATCCACTTGGCAATAAATACTAAAAATAGTAAGAAATACATAGTTTCAATCTACAGGGTGCGATGGATAAATTGCCGCTATTTGCCTTGTAAAATTTTGCAAAGTAATAATAACAAAAGAATCATTCTATTATCTACTTGGCAATAAATACTAAAAATAGTATGAAATACGTAATATCTTTTAAAAAAACTGGTGGGGTGACCTAATAATTATGCCCGGTAGTGTATATATATATATATATATATATATATATATATGAAATGTGTATGTATATAAATACAAATATATATATATATATACATATATATATATATATATGCAATTTGTTATTTATATATATATGCAATTGTTATATATATATATATATATATATATATATATAAACAAATTGCATATATATATATATATATATATATATATATATATATATATATATATATATATACATATATATATATATATATATATATATATGTGTGCAATTTGTTATATATATTATATTATTTATATATTATATATGCGCGGTACTTATTTGAAAGCGCTCAATATCAGTGATAGAGCTGACACATTCATATAGATAGGTGTGAGTTTTCCTCCCACTTCCACAAAAATACACCAATATACGCAGACTTAAATATAGCCATTTTTTTTTAAATTAATCAGTTTGTCTGACGATCGCAAGAGCGTAAAATCCAGGCTCACAATCTCACACCTATCTCTCTCTCTCTCTCTCTCTCTCTCTATATATATATATATATATATATATATATATATATATATATATATATGAAAACCTTCTAAAATTACGCGTTCTGTATCATGTGAGTCAGACATATTTCTGGGCATTTTGGGGTGGACAAAACCGTTCATTTAACAGATAAACAAATCTCTGTTTAATGCTGTTGAGGATGTAGCCTTAATTCCTGATTTCAAAACTTGAAAAAAAAATGATTATTGAATAATTTCAGTACGTCCATTGTTTTGTGTCGAAATTCATAATTGATAGTTTGTTTGCTCGTATCACGTGATTGGCTGTCTGAGGAAGTGTGCGTGCGCATGCGTAAATATATCTGAATATATGTTGTTGTTTTTTAAATCAGTGTGTATATAGCTTTCAATGCGTCTGCAACACTGACACGAAATATGTACAAATGTATGCGTTTAGTTTTTTTTACTGTTTTCTGTTTTTTTTTAATTTTTTTTTTTAATTTGAGGTACGTATGTAAATGCGTATGAGTTTGATTACCTGTCCCTACAACGACATCCCCACTTCCAGGGCGTTTCTCTATTATTAAGTTAAACATTGTAATTTTCGACTAATGCATTTGATTAACTTTTGTCCCTTTTCTTACGAAGTTTCTCTTTCTGTCTCTCTATCCCTCTACATATGTCTTCTCTTTCTTCATTCCTCTCCCCGACACTTCTCTCTATATATAGGTCTGTCTATCTATTCCCTCTCGCACTTCTCTCTCTCTCTCTCTCTCTCTCTCATTAACACACGGTCAATTGCCATTTTCTTTGTTGCAGATTTAATTGAAATGTTCAGTAAGACACCAAAGTAATTGTAATTAGAATGCCGCGTGCAGTAATATATAATTTTGATTTTCAAATCAAAAGCCAGAACAACTTTCCTAAAGAAGTAGTTTCAAAGCGTCGTAATTGGTAAATTATTTAAACCATAGTTTGTGTATTATTTCTGCTGGATCATTTACTATATTTTCTTGTGACAACAGCACACAGAAGGTGAAATCGACGCAGACCCCAGGTTAGTTTACGTGAAATAGACCAAAACTGATTCGCATGATGTGTCTACGTTTCTCGCTCAACTTCGGTTCAACGATAAACTTTAAAATTTCCACACCAGTGAAACCAAATGAGAAAAAGTATTTCTGATAAATATCAAGTAATTTATTGAAAACTCTAAAAAAAATTAGAAAAAAACATTTTGTTCTTTTTACTGACATTTTTGTGGCTAGATTGTGTACACCTCCTGTAGGGGCCTCGGTGATGCTTGGTAAATTGGCCTTGTGCCAAACACGTCCGAAAGTCCCGAGAATTTAAATATCAGAAGGTTGAAGGTCGAATGTTGAAATGTGAAAGGATAAAACAGTACGTGTGTACATAAAAGTACAGATTTATTAACCGAATAACAAAATTGTAAGAAGAAAAATATAAGTGAAATTTGTTAACTGATCACTATAGCATATTAGCAGTATAGCCCGGCGTTGCTCGGGTGTAATGAAGCTTTAAAACTAATCCATGGTCCTGGAGCTCAGACTCTTTGGACGTTGGCACGAAAGACTAAAAAGCAATAGTTGTTTTCGGGTTAAAGCGAAACCGTAGACTGAAAAAAATGAATGGATGTAAGTCAAATTTTCATTTCCTGGTATCGATATCAAATAAGTTTTTTTCATCGTAAACTGAATTTTAAAGGCTAAATAAGTCCTCTGAGTAAATGGTATCATGGCTGAGACTACGAACTACAATTATACCTATTTATACCCAAACCCAAAGCAAAAACTAAAATAAAAGGACTGAAAAAATACAGATATACAGGCAGATAAACAGCCTCACACACAAACATCTTGCCTTATATATATATATATATATATATATATATATATATATATATATATATTATCGATTTTCTGCACTTTTGTAAGAACTGCAACATTGAGACTTCTGAATATCGTTTCTTATGTCTTTGTCTATGAGTGTATCAAATTTTATTAAAATCGGACCACTTCTTCTATAACTCGATTTTTTCGATTATCGATTTTCGATATTTATCGGGGATACTTCAACACAAAACCTAGCTAAGAACACTCGTAGACGCTTATAGTACAACTGTGTAAATTTTCAAGAAAATCGGTTCAGCCGTTTCGGAGTCTACAGGTAACGGATACACACACACACCCACGCACACACAAAGTTCCATTTATAAATAAGTTTAGATAGACTTGTGAGAAGGAATATATTCATTGATAAAATGCATATAGTTTTGTAGTTAAAATTGTTAAAAAAGAAATGTAAGTATTTAAAATGTCCATAGAAGTTTAGTGTTCATGGTTTAGTGTTCTTAGCTATTTACTACTATCAAGTAGTAAATAGCTAAGTGTCCCGTCCGTATAATGACAGTCAGTTAAGCGCCATACGTGATACACGCTTTGGGCGATCATGTCTCGTAATAGACATGACTGACTGGGCAGAATATTATCCCGCAGTAGATTGCCATTGCCTTCTGTGGTAGACTTGTTGTCAGCCAAGGCTACAGAACCCAGTCTGTCCTATTATTTAATCTATAAATGGAGGGAAGAGACAGATTAATAACTTTCCCAAGGGTATTTGTGCGTAAGTGAATGCAAGGAATTCAAATGGAATTCGAACTCGGTTTCCTGATTTGCCGTTCCGAGTCGATATCCACTGCACCACAATGCACATCCGATAATGATAGTAGTAAAATGTAAAGTCTTATGTTTTTTTGTGTGTAGTAAGCGAATTGTGACGGTCATGTTCCTTCCTCTTTTTGGTAGGTCGTTGACCGAGTGAGAGAGAAGGTAACAAGTGTTATTTTCTTCTTTAGCTGTGAAAAAAACGTTTGACTGACGTGGTAATATGAATTTTCTATTTACTATCCAATCAGGATCCAGAATTTTGCTTTTCACACTGACTTGTGAAAGTTTTCTTAGTTGGGTTTTTTCCAAAATGCTTTTCGTTGTTTGACTCCGATTTTGTAGCTGTCGGGGAAGGAAGCATGTGGAAGGGAATTCCACAGACGGGAAGTGCGAGAAAAGAAGCTGTTGGAGTAGAAATTGCTGTTATATTTTATCAGTTTCACTGTAAGAGGGTGAGACCTAATTGCTAATCTATTATCTCGTGCAAATTCGTTCCCATGGGGGGGGGCACCAGTGATCTAAGTTCATCGGAGCAGAAGCCGTGAAAGTATTTATAGAAGAGGCAGAGGGAAGCCACGTCACACCGGTGAGAGAGTGACTGCAGCCGGTTTGCCAAGTCGGTATCGATCACATTACAGACTCTCCGTTGTATTTTGTCAAGAACCCCGAGGAGAATAGCAGGGGCACCCGACTAAATGTGCCAGCAGTATTCAATACACGGGCGGATGGTAGATTTATATATGTGCAGGATAGATTGATAGAGAAAAGTAATTACAAACATCAAGTGTGTAATATGAGTCCTGGTAAAAATTGTTACTGAGACATTAGGTTTATAAGTCCCCCAAATTCATACACTGATGTCCTCAAGCTACATTTGGTCGATCTAACTGTAAATGGGTGGGACCATGTTGCCAGTCTGGTTGCATTAGTAAATTCTTGTGGCGGGGGCACCAGTGACTTAAGTTCGTCGGGGCAGAAGCCATGAAAATATTTGTAGAATAGACAAAGGGAAACCCCATCCCGCCGGTGAGAAAGTGGTTGGAGTCATGCTGCCAAATCGGGACCTATCACATTACATATTCTCCTTTGGAGCCTGTCGAGAACACTGCGATAAACAGCAGGAGCGCCTGATCATATATGACAGGAGTATTCCATGCACGGAGATTATTTCTGTTTCTTAATACTTCAGTTTTTGAAAGACATCTTTCGCTTTCTCAATGCATCTTAGAATTTTGGTACTGGGTTTTAAGTCCTTTTTCAGAAGACTTCTTATATATTTAATGACCCCAAAAACTGGACAGAGTATTAAGAAACATGAGAAAGTTATGACAAACAAATACAAGAGAGTTCTTCTGTTATGTAATATCACTTCTCCGATTTGATAGTGAATGGTGGACAGTTGACTCAAAAACAAAGAGAATGCTTGTGATAACAGGGATTTGGTTCTACTGAAGGTTTGGTTCTACTGAAGAATGCTGACAACACCATAAATAGAGCATGTAAACAACAAAGAAATTTTAAGTAAAATGGGACGAAAAAAAACGTTTAGAATCAGAAACAGACTGTTGACTCCCAGCAGGTTATTTTCCTAAATCACTACAATTTTGGCCTCTTCAAGTAGCTAAACGCTATCTTTTCTTCCTAGGCCTATAGACTTCACTGTTTGCCCTTTCTTACGCTCATACAACGTCAAACGGTAGATCTCTACATTGAGTGGCTCCTTGGATATCAGCATACAAAAACATACTGGTGACAATAGCGACAAAGAGAAACTTACGACTAACCAACCTAACGAGCTTCTTTGAATTGATCTATGAACAGTGAAAAAGAGGGATATTTAAAAATGAAAATACAAATAAAGGAAATAGTGGAGATTCATGAACAGGCAAGTCTTGAAGAGACACGGCTCATAAAAGAAAAAGATGACATATTTGGATGTATCGAAAAAATTTTTTTTTAGATTGGGTTATTTTGTCTAACTGTATATCAACACGTTAATGGGCTGTTTAATACTGACAAGATCTTGGGACAAATTTGTATGAATAGAATATGTACTCTAAGAAATCAGTTTGTAGATCAGGTTTCATTGACGTATTTTTGTAAAGAGGATTTTTGTCGCGTGTCAAATGAATTGCTGGTAATTTTTTCTTTTTTTTTTTAAATGTATTGCTGGTAATATATATTTTTAATATATTTCTGGTAATTTGTTTTTAAATGTATTGCTAGCATCTTTACTATAAAAATCTATTGTTATGCTTTTATAGTGTTTTGACGCCAGTTTAAGTATTACCTATTTTCCCATAGTTCCCATAGTTGGGCCCTAACCGTTTCTATTACTACAAGTCCTGGTGGACCTGGGAACAACAGCAATTAAGAGGTGGTTCCAAGCTCCTCACAACCTCCCAATCAGAGGCCTTGCTGCCGGTTGCAGTTTATCACCATACCTAGCACCATTTTTTCGTGCTTTACAAATATCTCTATTTAAAGACTATGACACCAAGATATATTTTTTCTGTAGTTTACCCAATTCAAGTCCTGACTGCCACTCATGTTAGTGGATTACTGAGTAAGATAGTGACAAGAGAGAAAAAAGATAAAAATGCATATTGTGAGTATGTGTAAGACAGATATCGGTTGATTATTGGAGAGGCCCAGATTGTACTGATCAGAGAAGCCTCATCTCAGAAGTCTGTTTCATACACTAACAGTTCTAGGAAAGAAGCTGTCTGAGTGAAAATTATTCCTTACTAAAGGAGCGTGAAAGGAATGGGGGGTGATTTTCCACACTGAACATAACATGGCGAGTCATTAGATATGACAGCCTGAGCTGGTAGAACTAAGGAATGTAACTCATTTTAACATTTTCCATAGCTATAGCGAAAGAATAGATCTTGTGGAACAACCGAGTATAAAAGCAAGTGTTATGTATTTTCTGGGGCGATACAAAGAACCGACCATGTTCCGTTAGCGATCGCACGAATTTACGGATTTCATTTGAGGTTTGGAGTGAGTTTTAGACCCAAGGAGCCTCTTTGAGTGCAAGACTGATTGTCAGGATTGCTGCAGGTTACTTATTTGTTTTGTGGGGAGAAGCCGATTCTGCAGTTAGCACTTAGATAGGTTTTGCGATGAAGAACTGAATTTCTGTTTCTGAATTTCTTGTTAATTGTTATCAGTCAGTTAAGTGTCATACGTGATACACACTTTGGGCGATCATGTCTCTTTCGAGACATAACTGATTGGGCAGAAGCTTATCCCGCAGTAAGTTGCCATTGCTTCCTGTGCTAGACTGGTTGCCGATCATGGCTATAGAATCCAATCTGTCCTATTATTTAACCCATAACTGGAGGGAAGAGACAGATTAATATCTTTCCCAAGGGTAAGTTACACATTTCCAATTTCTTATCTGTTATAACCCCAAAATGTTACTGCGGGATTAACCATAATCACCAAAACGGAGGTTGGGAATAATAGTATATCAACAAGTACAAGATTTGCACAGTGCGTGAAGTAGATGCACTGCTAGTGAACTACTAGTCAGTTTAATCACTCTCCTCTACTATGTATTTACTATATCCCCACTAGAGCACCCAAGTTGGAGGCGACACAAGGACAATTAAAGAGGGAATTTCGAGCCCTTGAGCTCAGCCAAAAATATCCTGTAAACTCAACTTAAGTCTGGGTCGGGTTCTTTGTTTTTTGTTTTTTGTTTTTTTGTTTGTTTTTTTTTCACCCTAATCGAAACTCGACCCTTTGGTGGAGCGTCGTATGGGTCCGTCTCTGCTAGGAAGCAGAGAGTTGAACAAGAGAGAGAGTTTCGATCGTTACGATCACTCTGCCTAACTGGTATTTACTACCTCTCTTCTAGGGCAGATATTCGAGGCGGACGTGGCACAAGACGAATTAAAATGAGAAATCCGAGCCCGTAAGCTGGGCCAAAAATATCCCGTAGACTCTGCTTAAAGCAATGTCGGGCTTTTGTCTATTCCCCCCAGACGAGACTACTCTTCGGCGGAGTCTTGTTTGGGTGCCTCTCTTCTCGAAGGTTGAGAGTTGAACAGGAGAGAGAGAGAGAGGGTTTGGATCGTTATGATCACTCTGCTCAACTAGTTATTTACCACCTCCCCATCATCATCATCATTCTGCGGCCTCGGCCGAGATAGAACTCACTACACCCTTCCAGTATTCCCTATTTGTCATAGCTCCTGTAAGGTCTTCCTTGGCGACAGATGTATCTCTATGTATCCTGTCTGGAAAGGTTAACTTACGAGATCGATTGTGAGATAATGGGTGCCTCCCTAATACAAACGATGAAACAAGTTCATCTGTGGCACGTGCACAATGCCCAGCAAAATGGACACGTGAGCAACGTCTTGGTAACTGGCTTTCTCACTTTAAAAACCTCCTTGGTAATCCTGCAAACCTACCAGAAGACAAATCCCTTCCAAAAGCTCAAATTAGTAATGCTTTGAACATACCAACAGGAGAGTACACCATTGCAGAGTTAAGTTTTGTTCTAAAGAGGACAATGAACAAAGCTCTTGGTCCGGACAAGATTCCGGTCATCTTGTGAAAAGACCCTATTTTTCACCAATTACTTCTTAATCTATGTCACTCTGCAAAGGTCAGCCATATTTCACCAACCACCTCCCCACCAAGGAGGATGCGACACAAGGTCAGTTAAAGTAGAGATTCTGAGCCCTTAAGCTCAGCCAAAAATATCCTTTATACCCAGCTGAAGGCTGGACCGAGCTCTTGTTTGTTCCCCTCAAAAGAGTCGCTACTCTTTGGCAGAGTCTCGTCTGGGACCCTCTCCGCTCGGAAACAGAGAGTTGATCTAGAGAGGCTGGTGGTTCAGTCGAAAATAATCACCCTCTGGTGTTTACCATCTTCCCACCAAGGCGGATGCGACACAAGGTCAATTAAAGTGGGAATTCTGAGCCCTTAAACCCAAACGAAATCATCCCTAATATCATTTCTGTTTATATCACTTTCCTATCACCTTAACATAGCTACACCGTGTCGTTTCTATAAATACCTTCTTGGTAATTGTTCGGATCAGCTTTTCTCTTTGGTGTAACATCTTCACAAATTTAACTGCAGTATTAGATTGGTAGATAGATCTCGTCTTTTTACTGCTGAAATTGTCAAATTTAACCGCAAGTTCTATGCTAATAGTTTCTTCTTTCGCGCTTCATATGTTTGGAACTGTTTTCCGGCTTCTTAATTTCTTAATTTCCTGTCAATTACAATCTTTAAAAGTTTAAATATAACGTCAATCGTCGTCTGTATCGTTTTTACCTTGTTGTTTTATTGTTCCCTCTCTCGTTATCAGTTTATTTCACTCTTAGTAACCCATAATATCTTCATTGCTTTATCGCCTTGTTATGGATAAAAATTAAAAATATATATATATCAAAATAATGTAATAATGATAAAGGCATTATTTTACACAACAACTGTATATTTTCCAACATAGTCTCATTCTTTCTAAGCAAAGCCCAAAGTTCAGTTAACAGACTGAATGTTCCATCTTGGTACAAGAAGCTGAACATTTTGACTAGATAATGTATTCACTTGTCATATAGTAATATTTTAATTTGATAATCAAATCTAATTAGAATATTACTAATTAGATAATTCTAAATAAATTTTATCGTTGTTAAAGGTTTTCTTGAATTGAAGACTTTTGTTTATCAACGAAAATTGTGCTCTAAAATCTAGGCTGACCTTTTACGCTAAAGATTTCCAGGCAAACTTCGTCATTATTTTTATCTTTGTATACTTATGCTTTGTCAGGCACAAGGCCATGGAAATGAAGTGAGCTTGACGAAAAAATATATTTTGTATCGATATTTCAAATAATGATGACCAAATTGCATGAGAAAATTTGGCGCTGAAAATTGAAGGGTATCAACAGTATTTTCGTTTTATTACATGGGATGTGCGTTGTGGTGCAGTGGATATCGACTCGGAACCTCAATTCGGGAATCCGAGTTCGAATTCCAGTTGAACTCCTTGCATTCATTTACGCACAAATACCCTTAGTATTCCATCAATTCTCTCCAGTTATGGGTTAAATAACAGGACAGATTGGGTTCTATACCCTTGGCTGGCAACCAGTCTACCGCAGAAAGCAATGTCAACCTACTGCGGGATAAGCTTCTTCCCAGTCAGTCATGTCTCTTTCGAGACATGATCGCCCAAAGCGTGTATCACGTGTGGTACTTAACGGAATGACTGACATGCAGTTACTCTATAGTATTAAATAATAGAAACTACATCACTTTCATCAACCACAATAACTAAAATGGATGGCCTCATCAAACTGAGACTTTATATGGATGTCATGCATGACACGACACCTTTTCACCTGTCAGCCCGATGTAGCCGCTTTCTAAGATCAATAACTAAAAAAAGCTTTGATCAAGTGAAGTCTGAGAGCCGAGGCAAAGATCTTCCTTCTTTGAACATTGTCAAAAGGCGCTACACAATCCCAAACAAGGAACTGTATGAAATCACAGAAGCCTCATCATTTGAGGACTTACAGCTAAAATGGATATAATATTTAACTTGAAGGGAAAATAATGACATCAGCAAGATGTTGACATGTGACACTACTTTAAATAAAAGGTTAGGAAATGGAGGAACCCCTTCCGTCGATACTGGAAAGGGTGATAACAGTTACTGGTTTTGAAAAACCTTTTTTAACAGAGATTTTATTCATTTTCAACCAAAAGCAGTACTGGCTGCTCAGTCATTAGATGTCAAAATGTTTCCTTGTAGGGGAAATGGCTAATACTATCATTATCATACTAGTGTATTTATAATGCTTATGCATGAATAGATGTAGATTACAACCTTCTTCTTTAAAAAAAACAAAAAACAGAGAGAGAGAAAAGATGGACGATCACAGAAAGTATAATCTTCTCTAACTGCTACATTTCTATAGCTTCAAGATATTCTTTATCATATTCTTGCTAAATATGAAATATACAGATTATTAGTTTCTACTGATTTTCAATATTTATTTTCTTTGTTTTGTTTTTTTAATCTCTTCTTGGCCTAGTCAAGAACTTTTTAACATCCCCAACATATATTTAATGCTCATATTGAAAGAATTAATAAAACATGCTTATAAAATGTTATCATACATCCTATTTTACAAATCCAACAAAAACCAATACTTACTTGACATTTTATTAACTTATGCATCATGCCAACCTCATACTGGAGCTTTTTTTAATAAGCACTTGACCTTACTATTTCAATATAACCATTAAAACACCCCGAGCAATGCCAGGCTGTACAGCTAGTGTAGTATAAGAGAAAAGGAAATTGAATGTGCTGCGTCACAGGTTGTTTTGTCAACACTGCAAAATTACTACAAAACCAAAACATCAAGCTGAAAACTGGCTGCAAACGAGCCCCCAAGTCGGTACCTATCACATTACTGATTCTTCTTTGGAGTCCGTCAAGAACACGGAGATGAACAACGGGGGCACCTGACCATATATGGCAGTAGTACTCCATGCACGGACGAATGGTTGATTTGTATATATGAAGGATGGTTTCAGGCGGGAAAAACATCCTGGCTCGACATAGTGACCCAACCTTCCTAGTAGTGAATTTAGCGATTGACTCAATGCAGTGGTTCTACTTGAGATCAGAAGAGAGGATAAGGCCGAGGAGGCAAAAGGAAAATAATGACTTAATCATGATTTGGACAATCAACACACGACTTCAAATAAAGGTTAGGAAAGAAAATCTTATCAAAACTAGAAAGAGCGATAAAAGCTATTAAATTTGAGAAATCTATTTTCCAGAAGAAAAAAAATTAAGAGAAAGATTTTATAAATTTCAGCCAACAGCAGCGCTATCTGCTGAGTCAATGAATGCTAAATGTTACCTTATAAGGAAACAGCCATAACTTGAGAGTAAACCATAAAACATTAGGATTTGTATTAGAAAATTGAAGTTCTTAACCCTCTAGGGCCATTCGTATCATATTTGATACAGTATGAAAACAAGCCTTGAAAGAAATATTTTCCTGAAAATTTTTTTAAGAAAAATATTTTATAAATTTCAAATGAAAGCAGTACTGACTGCTCAGTCAATGAATACCAAATGTTTCCTTATAGGGAAATACCAAATGTTTCCTTATAGGGAAATACTGTATCAAATATGATACGAATGGCCCTAGAGGGTTAATACAATATTCACTCGCAAAAAGTATTATTTTTGCAATCCAAAAATTTGTTCTGACATTAAATAACCTACGAAATGCAGATATACTTAAAAAATAAAAAACAAATAAATCACTTTACCACCACCTGATAGAAATGCAAAATTATCTCATTTTAAGTTTCAAGCAGATAGAGAATGTTACTGAGATTAATGGTTCTATGGGAATCTTTTAGTCTAGCATATATAAAATGTCATATAACTTCAAATAATGGCTTAAATTGTTTAAAACTCTTACCGTTTATCATTTATTTTAAATTTTCATAAATAGAAAAAAACAAAATGCTTCGATTGAATATCTTCATTTAAAATGCAAAGAATTTCTTTTAAATGCACTTTGAAATATTTGTTCACTTAGGCAATAAAGTATCTGATTTGGAATGTGAAAATAAGACAATGCATAACTCTGTAAAGTTAAATCACGCTAAATTCTATACATCTGCAAAAACATGCTGACATCAACAAAATAAACAGGCTGATATTATCAGTCATGAAACAACATTTCCCTCTATTCGCAGTAGAATAACTCAAAAGATTATATGCATGTCACTCCGTTTTTATCAACACTAGCAGTATAGCCCGGCGTTGCTCGTGTGTAATGAAGCTTTAAAAGTAATCCATGATCCTGGAGCTCAGACTCTTTGGACGTTGGCACGAAAGACTAAAAAGCAATAAGTTGTTTCCAGTTAAAGCGAAACCGTAGACTCAAAGAAAAATGAATGGATGTAAGTCAAATTTTGATTTCCTGGTATCGATATCAAATAAGTTTTTCGTTGTAAACTGAATTTTGAAGGCTAAATAAGTCCTCTGAGTAAATGGTATCATGACTGAGACTAAGAACTACAATTACACCTACTTAGAGCCAAACCCAAAGCAAAAACTAAAATAAAAGGGCTGAAAAAGATACAGACATACAGGCAGATAAACAGACACACACACAAACATCTTGCCTTTTATATAGATATATATATTATCGATATTCTGCACTATTGTAAGAACTGAAACCTTGAGACTTCTGAATATCGTTTCTTATGTCTTTGTCTATGAGTGTATCAAATTTGATTAAAATCGGACCACTGCTTCTATAACCCGATTTTTTCGATTATCGATTTTCGATATTTATCGGGGGTACCTCGACACGAAACCTAGCTAAGAACACTCACAGACGCTTATAGTATAGCTGTGTAAATTTTCAAGAAAATCGGTTCAGCCGTTTTGGAGTCTATAGGTAACAGACACACACACACAGACACACACACAGACACAGACAAAGTTCCATTTATAAATAAGTTTAGATATATGGAGTCTCAAACTATAATTAAAACCTCAAAACCAAACATACGTATCACTGTTTCTAATAATTATGTCTACACAAACATGGATATGCACAAAAGCTGAGTATCATCTACCATATATTCAGTTGTGAAGAGAGTGACATGAAGGGTTTACAAATAAACTGCAAGAAAATCAAATGCATGGTCATCAGCAAAAAGTGAAACCCAAAGTGCCAAATACAGGTGGGGGTGCTAAAATCAAGCAAATACGAAAATTCAGATATCTGGGAAGTGTTCTAACTGAAGACGGAAAGTGCGACACAGAGATCCAAAGGCGAATTGGCATGGCGAAAGACGCGTTCCAGAACCTAAGTAAAGTATTATGACACATGCAATTTTCACTAGAAACAAAGAAGAGAGAACTGAATTGCTATGTGATGTCAGTTCTTCAGTATGGCAGTGAATGTTAGACAATCTCAACAGAGAAGAAGGGAAAACTTGAAGCAGCTGAAATGTGGTTCTACAGAAGGATGCTGCAGATATCGTGGACCGAGGTTTTGAAAATGATGGAAATGAAAAGGAAATTAATACTGAGCATCAGGAAGAGACAACTAAAGTTCCTGGGACATGCAATGAGGAAGGAGGTCTTGGAGAACCTGATACTAACAGGCTAGATAGAGAGAAAAGGAGACAGAGGAAAGCAGCGGATAGCATATTTAAAAGGCCAGAGCAGGTGGATGACAGAACGGGGGCTGAGAGACGTTACGGGAGAAAGCGTGCTAAGAGCCACCAGGGATAGGGAGACGTGGAAGGCCATGATCGCCTACGTCCTGAAAGGGCAAGTTACCTAGAAGAAGAAGATCGCAGAAAATCATCTTGACACACTTGGAACGTCCAACTTTTAATATTCTAAATTCTACAATTGTTTTTATTATCATTTCACCCCAAGCAAGGCAGTACTGCCACTGGTGCGCAGTGGGGGTTACATAAGAGGTGAGTGGCGAGAAAGAGGAACAAATTACACGGGGTGTCAGAGAATGGATGAGAAGAATGGTGTAAAGAGAGTCGCATGAGAGTCGAGTTGAAAGGGATAGGGAGTCGTGGAGGGCCATGATCACCTACGTCATGAAGGGACAAAGTACATAAAAGAAGAAGAAGAAGAAGAAGAAGAAGTGTCATGCGTGATACACCTACTTCCTTAATGTTTAATATAAAGAAGACTACTTTATTGCGGTGGTGTGCAAGCTTATTTCCAGAAAAAAATGGCTCTAACAGGGAATCCAATCATCATTAAATGCTTTAGAATTCTGACAATGTGCCATACAAATCTCTATTATGACTAGTTTTTGTTATGTTTGTACTACCGCGTTCAGGGATTGAACTCAAACTTAATATGTCATCCATTTCACCAACAATGCGTTAATTCGCCTGCCTCTCTATGTTAATGGCAAAGGTAATATTAGCCGTTTCTTTATAAGGAAACAGTCGTCATTCATTAATCGAGATGCATCGGTTGAATTTCATCAGTCAGTTAAGTGCCATACGTGAAACACGCTTGGGCGATCATGTCTCGAAAGAAACATGACTGACTGGGCAGAAGATTATCCCGCAGTAGATTGCCATTGCTTTCTGCGGTAGACTGGTTGCCAGCCAAAGCTATATTCCTGTTATTTAACCCATAACTGGAAGGAAGAGACGGATTAATACCTTTCGCAAGGGTATTTGCGCGTAAGTGAATGCAATGGATTCAACTAGAGTTCGAACTCCGCTCCGCGATTTCTCGTTCCGAGCCGATATCCACTGCACCACAACGCACATATTCTTACTATTAAAACAATATTTCAGGAAAATACGTTTATCAAGTCCACTAAATGCTCAGTCCACGATATCCGCAGCATCCTTCTGTAGAACCGCATTTCCAATGATCAGGGAAGCCTCATCTCGGAAGTCTGTTTCTAACAGTTCTAGGAAAGAAGCTGTCTGAGTGGAAATTATTTCTTACTAAAGGAGCGTGAAAGGAATGGGGGTGGTGATTTTCCACACTGAACATAACATGGCGAATCATAGATATGACAGTCTAAGGATCTAGCTTTTTGTTTAGAGTAGACCAGAATGCCAACATCGTTTTTACGTCATTATTTTCTCCTCAAAGTACATGTGCTATCCATTTTAGTTGTTGCCATTGTTGGGAGTCTTTTAATGATGTGGTATCTGTCATTTGTAACAGTTCTTTGTAATATTGTAGCGACATAAACTGTTCACTTGACTCTCTATAAAATGGCACATCAAAGAAAAGTCATTGATTTTAATAGCATTGAAGTTTCTCCAATGAATCGGTGTCAATATTAATTTTTGATAAAACATTTCATTCATGTTTCTGGGTGGGGTACTAGCTCAGATCACAAGCTGCCTCATTACTTTACGATCGTAAAGCAACAATCGTAGAATGCTTCAGCTAATAAACTCAAAAGCTTGCAGTAAATAATAAACGTTTATATTGATTGATGGCTATCGGCTCGTATTAAGAATTCGGAGAGCCGAGTTCGAATTCCAATTGAGTTCGTTGCATTCACTTACGCACAAATACCCTTAGAAAATGTATTAATCCATCTTTTTCTCCCAGTTATGTGTTGAATAGATTAGGTTATGTAGCCTTGGTTGGCAACCAGTCTTCCGCAGAATGTAATGGCAACCTAGTGGGAAACATTTTTCTGCCTTGTCAGTTATGTCTCGAAAATGGCATGATCGCCCAAGCGTGTATCACGAATGGCAATTAACTAACTGGTTGACTTGTCAAGGTATTATACTAACTTCAGTTTTAGTTTTCTTGCACAAAATTAATTAACATATTAGTTGACGACGCCGGATGTGTCAGACTATTTAAAACTAATTAAAACATCACTACCCCTTTATTACATATTTTATGGAACTCAGTCTTTTACGAAATCAATCGATCCTGTTTGTTGAAATATGGTAATGGCGATTCAAATTGAGGGAACTGTAACCCTTGCCATACAGGAAACATTAGACATTCTTTAACCAAACAGTTACCGCTAACAACGGTGAAAATTTATTTCTTAACGATTTTTAAAACATTTTCGCAGGAAATTATGCGACATAGTCACATGTGGAATGATATGGCTTGATGAGATGTTTTCTGTTACAGCCGTTTTTCGATGTGGGTTGTAGCGTTATATTTCCAAGGTTGTCTTCAGGCCAATACACAAAAGTGAAATTAGCTATCTTTTCACAAGGAGAAAAAGATTCTTCATCTTATTAAATATTGCAACGCATGTGTTCTGTATTGGCAACTTTTATTGTCCCCAGTAGAGTAATTTCAGCAATTGTCTGCGAAAGAGAAGGAGAAGTGAGTGAGATAATTGCCATATCTTAGCATTGCTAAACTAAACTCAATGTGGCGAAGATTTTTGGTGGGAGGAATACCTTTTTTTCATGAAATTCCTTTTTCTTGTTAGTTGTCAAGCGGTCACATCATGTTGAAATGCAGATCCTCTTATGATCACATAAAGCAATATCGAACCTAGTCATTATCTAGATTAATAATCGCTTGGAAATAACAGATATTGTAAGTTTGGATTGGCCGGGGAGTAAAAGATAATGGCTCAGAATTTTTAATCTTAGAGAAGAGTTCGAATTCAAGTTGGGTTCGTTATATTCACTTAAGGTCAAATACCTTAGTAAAACGGATGAATTTACTAATTATCCCCCAGCGCAGCGATGGGTTAATTATTAAGACTTATATAGCCAAATCGTTAGTATCTCAAAAAATTCTTACAATACAAAAACATTTTCTGGTTATAAATACCCAGCAAAGGGTTGATGAGTCGTAAAAAATTAATCAGCCAGTTAACAAATATATCGAATTTCAGCGTTACGGTATATTTGCCCGAACCTTTGTGGCTGCTTTGTTTGTTTGTTTTCAGATCATTATTCTTTTCTTGATCCTTAACATATGTTCCTCTGTTTGCACGCACAA
Organism: Ascarosepion bandense; assembly: GCA_037127315.1. Classification (NCBI taxonomy): domain Eukaryota; kingdom Metazoa; phylum Mollusca; class Cephalopoda; order Sepiida; family Sepiidae; genus Ascarosepion; species Ascarosepion bandense. Next base: position 110,564 of record JBBBDQ010002396.1, on the reverse strand, counting down.
TGTTGCAAACAGACTTCTTGAGTTCACTAACTGTAATAATAAAATGTTGGTAGATATTCTGTAAATAATATCCAGAAATCGATCAGAAGAAAATCAGGTTTATGCTACATTTCACAAAGTCTGGTCTCTGCGAGTCTGGGTTCTCGATTATTTGATATTTAAAAATAATATCCAGAAATCGGCTTTTAACTAGAAATCTCTCTTCAGTCGGTAGAATCCAACCGTTGTTTTATAAAATCAAGGATTGATAAACTTGTGAAAAACTGAGAAAAAAAATACACATTAATTTTAACGTTTTACTTTAAATATTTTGACAGGAAGAAATAAGTTTTATTAAAGAGGCGAATAAAAAATATTTCACTGTTTGCAAGAATCCGATTAAACCAAAAACAATCTTAATGTCAAGACTACTGACTCTACTCAATCCTCACTTTATAGCCTTAGAAGAGTTCAAAATATTCTTTGTGATATTGTGGAGATTATTTATTTCCATATTATGTATCATTTCAATCCAAGCAAGACAATGAAGCCACTAAGCCGCAAAAGGACTACTGATTGTGAAAGAATAAGATTTTTTTTAATCATATCACCCCAAGCAAGGCGGTAAAGCCACTGATGTGCAGGAGGCTATGTAAGAGTGAAAAGATTGGAAAAGAGAAATCCGGAAACCACATCCTAAACAGGGAACAAGGGATGAGCCTCTTCAACTGTTCAATAGATGTCGGTGGAGTGTGAAGCGGGCGATAGTTTAGTTTGTCTACTCCAATTGAAAAAAAGAAAAAAAGAAAAGAGTGAAAAGATTGGAAAAGAGAAAGCCGGAAAACAATATCCTAAACAAGGAACAAGGGATGAGCCTCTTCACCTGTTCAATAGACGTGGGTGGAGTATGAACCGGGCGATAGTTTAGTCTATCTACTCCAATTGAAAAAAAAGTGAGAAGATTGGAAAAGAGAAAACCGGAAACCGCATCCTAAACAGGAAACAAGGGATGAACCTCTTCACCTGTTCAATAGACGTGGGTGGAGTATGAACCGGGCGATAGTTTAGTCTATCTACTCCAATTGAAAAAAAAAGTGAGAAGATTGGAAAAGAGAAAACCGGAAACCGCATCCTAAACAGGAAACAAGGGATGAACCTCTTCACCTGTTCAATAGACGTGGCTGGAGTATGAACCGGGCGATAGTTTAGTCTATCTACTCCAAAAAGAAAAACATTATCATGGAGCATAGGAAATTTAAAAAAGAAAACGATTGATATTGCATTTATACATTAAAGATCAAAGTTGGCTGGAAAGAAAGAAACTAGAGGTGAAAAACGCAAAGGATCAGCGAGAGAAAAATAAACGGTTAGCAAGGAACTTGCTGTTGTGGTGATACCGAGCAAAAGCGATGGACCGGATGTTTGCTCTATAACGACCAGAAGGCAAATGACCAAAAGTCGTCGTTGCGCATCCGGGTTTCGCGCAGATGTTCCGGTTGAAAAATAAAAATTAATCAAATATTAAATTTCCAGTTCGCGAGCCTACGCGAATTTTATTTATCGGCCAATGGGAATCCCAGAATCAAATACAAGTGTGAACCCCCAAAATGAGCTGCTGTATCCAAAAAGAAGATATAAAAAGCCGATACAGAAAGCACCCAGCAGACAGACCGACGGTGACAGGCGAGAGTAATTAATATCTCCCTTGACCAAGTCAAGTGGCTACTATGCTCGTCCCTTCACCTCTCCTTTCTTCTTCCCTGTCTCAAAACTACTTACTGACCTAAGGAGCGACTACATCAAAGACATTCTTCACTTACACGCTCCCCAAATTCCAAAGCCTTAAATGTCTTTCAGCATTTTATTTGCCATGAACATTTTAACCTCCGTTGGACCTATATTCAAGTATTACTTTAATTGTAAAAACATTAATTGATATGTGTATATATAAAAAATGATATTTTCAACTCAATTTGCTTTCTTTTCTTTTATAATCATTTTATGACTTATAGTGGGTTATCTACAACAAGGCCAAATTCCGTTAACCTTCAACAATATACAACTACCCTTCACTAGGACGGACTCCCACTACAACTAGAAAAAGAATAGATAAGCAACCTCACTATACAGTTACGTTTAACCAATTCAAATCTAAAATGATGAGACCTTGCTTCCAATAGCTGCCATAAATGAATGATCGTCAAAGAATTAACGATAAAAGTTGTTTATCGTAAAGGCACAGGGTTGTTGCAATACGACAGGTGGAAAGTGACTGAAGCAGAAATTTCATTTCCGGACCAATAATATTGCCAGATGCGGATATCACGTGACTCATTAGAGTCGTTGGGGTACCACATGTACTGAAACCGCAGTAGAGGTGGTGTTTCTTGGGCAAAACTGCCTCACGGAGCCCAACACTGGTTTACGTTCAACGTTGTTTTTCTCCTAGACCGGTTGCCACCCAAGAATATAGAACCCAGTCTTTCTTGTTATTTTACCCATAACTTGGCGAAGAAGAGATGGATTCATAATTTTCCCAAAGGTATTAATTAGTACGTAAGTGAATGCAATGAATTCGACTGGAATAAGAACTCGGTTATCCGTTATTCCACAGTGCCTCCTTAATAACATTGCAGATTCTTTTATGTGGCAGCAATATTCAAAGCGTGGGCGAATAACAGACTTGTTAATGTGTAAGATCAATTCTAGTGAGAAAAAAAAACTGCCTAGCACAACACAGTAAACCAGATTTCCAAGCAATAGCTGCTAAGAAGATTGGGTCACTATGTCGATCCAGGATGTTTTTTCCACCTGAATCCATCCTGCATATATACAAGTCAACCATCCATCCGTGCATGGAGTACTGCTGCCATTTATGGTCAGGTGCTCCTGCCGTTCTCCTCAGTGTTCTTGACAAGCTCCAAAGGAGAGTCTGTAATGTGATAGGTACTGATCTGGCGACTCGACTGCAGCCATGTGGCCTCCCTGTGTCTGTTCTATAAATACTTTCATGGCTTCTGCTCGGACGAACTTAAGTCAACAGGTGTTTACTCGTGCAACCAGACTGGCAACTGGGTCCCACCCATTCACAGTCAGGTTAGCCAAATGCAGACGACAATTCTACTCCTGCAGCTTCCTCTCTCGCACTCCTGCCTGTGGAACTCGCTCCCGTATTCTTGCTTTCCTGACGGCTACAACCTCCAGAAATTTAAATGCAAAGTCAATACTCATCTACTAACCACTGGACTCTAGCTCTCTCCCCACTCCTGTATAACCTTCCCTTTCTCTCCACGTATGTATCTGTCATCGCACCTGCTTTCTCAGCTTTCTGTTGTTCCTTTCTAACTAGTTTGTACTCCTCACTCTTTTCTAATTAATCTTTTTACATTTATGTAACCCCCTGCACATCAGTGGTGTTTCTGCCTTGCTCGGGGTGAAATGATTAAAAAAGAAAATAGCTGAGCTAGAAATTGATTCAGTATAATTTTTCCATTTTACGTCTGCAGTGAATGTTAGCATGAAAAAGCAAAACAAGTCACTATTCTGGACGTTAGCATAGGACATTCTTGTAGAAGCTAGAAAATATTTTTTTTTAAACACTTCATTCAGTAACCCTCAATATTTAGCGGATCCCGACCCTTGTAATCAGTGAACTTAAATAAAAAGGAATATGATTTTTTAAGTTCTTAGATAACACCAAATATATATTTACCAGTAAATTATTATAATTCGTAAAAAAGGTGAGAACTTGCAAGCATATGACAGAGGTAGATGCAATAACGCAGAATATGAGAAGCGTCGGTTAAATATCTTGTCTTTTGTTTATTATGAAAAATATAATCAGGTATTTGCGCCAATGGAAAAGCTTGCCATTTACACAATATCGTTCCACACGTAAGGTATTCGGTAGAGGATCATCAGAACACCTGTTGCCTAAATCGTTACGGGAATCTTCTTGGAAAAACGTCTCTTTATATGCATGTTATTCGAGTTTTAATCTTATTGGAAGCGTGATAATGCAATTCTGCACGTCACTGCACCAGCTGTGACGACATCCAAGGTCGGTTGTATATGAATACACCGACACTCGCAATGTTCCACAGATTCGTCTCAATAACCAATATTAGAACCTTGATCGTGGTCAACATAACAATAACGACAGTTGCTTGTCATGAAACCTGTTGAGATGAGAAGTACGAAAAATATTAGAACCATGATCGTGGTCAACTTAACAATAACGACAGTTGATGGTCATGAAACCTGTTGAGATGAGAAGTATGAAAAATATTTCTCATTTAGTTAACAATGTCTTCCTTCTGCAACGAGAAAACGAACTTTTTATCTCAATGAAATTTTCACTAAGTTTCAGCCTTGCACACTCAATGTCTGGCCGTTTCACTGACACCTGGCCGTTTCAGAGTCTGCTTCTTCACTCACTATGCAATACATTATATGGACACTGGCTGGAGGACACACCACCCGTTTTCGTCTATTCGAGTTCCACCAACCAGAAAAGGGTACCATCCAGATATATTTTGGGTGGTCAGTCTTTCAATGAAACCTACTCTCGCGTTTATGCAAAAATACTAACAAGATTTTATGTTCATCAATTCAAAGCTCAGCTGGAGACAAGATCCCTGGAAGACCCTAGTCATTAAATTTACTCAAAGATGGGCTGGAGACAAGATCCCTGGAAGACCCTAGTCATTAAATTTACTCGAAGATGGGCTGGAGACAAGATCCCTGGAAGACCCTAGTCATTAAATTTACTCAAAGATGGGCTGGAGACAAGATCCCTGGAAGACCCTAGTCATTAAATTTACTCAAAGATGGGCTGGAGACAAGATCCCTGGAAGACCCTAGTCATTAAATTTACTCAAAGATGGGCTGGAGACAAGATCCCTGGAAGACCCTAGTCATTAAATTTACTCAAAGATGGGCTGGAGACAAGATTCTTGAACATCCTGGACATTAAATTGAGTTGAAAGAAAAAAGAATCGATTTATTAATTTTCTAACGATATGTAAGATTTCTTATTGTAGCTGGAGCTATCTGTTTGGCTTGTTGTTTTTCAATTATTAGTTTTTCCTCTTTCGCAATCAAAGATTTTAAGTGTTGCAATAAAAAGCAACAATATAAAATGAAGTAAACATGTGCGTTGTGGTACAGTGGATATCGGCTCGGAACGAGAAGCCGGGGAGTCGAGTTCAAATTCCAGTTGAATCCATTGTATTCACTTACGCGCAAATACCCTTGCGAAAGGTATTAATCCGTCTATTCCTTCCAGTTATGGGTTAAATAACAGGACAGATTGGGTTCTATAGCTTTGGTCGGCAACCAATCTACCGCAGAAAGCAATGGCAACCTACTGCGGGATAATCTTCTGCCCAGTCAGTCATGTCTCTTTCGGGACATGATCGCCCAAGCGTGTTTCACGTATGGCACTTAACTGACTGAAACATAGTGAGAAAGACAAAAACGGCAATGAAACAAATTTATTTCTCCATAACTTATCTTACCTTTTATAAAATTTACAAGGTTGGAATTGCCGGGTTGTATGGAGAATCAAGGTTAAGGCCTATCTCTCTAAACAGGATCAAGTACTGGGTCAGGAGGTCAAGGAATGTGTTTAAAATCTCTTCCTCATAGAGCGACACTGCGATGTGGTACACACCTGTCGCCGTATGCCTAACACTTTGAACTGCGGATGACCATCAGACTTATTTCTTGCTTAACCCGAATTACGTTGATTTAATCGACTCTCAGTGACCATTATATCTGATGACACGACGGATGCGTGCCCATGAGATTAATGCAGGCATCCCAAGATTTTCTCCTCGATCCTACTCTCTTTCTTCATTTTATTGACGATCTACCTGGCAACGTTCTCAGACAATTATTAAACATGTATATTGATGATATGACTGTTCATGGAAGCAGCTCGGAAAATTTGGATGTTCAGAGCCTTAGAGCTGATCTCTTTGCTGATCTAACTCTAACAGGTCAAAAGATAAAGAACAGGATTGTAAATTTCAGTACCTTTTAAAACCAAGCTGGTATCATTTCGTCAACACCAATCGAACCTCCTACCTTTTTCACGTCACAATGAACGCCTGTGACGACAACCTCAAACAAACCCCATGAATTTAGACGTCTCTGGAGACTCAAGTTCACTCCCAGACATCATGTTGTAGTCATGCAGATGATCCATTACTAAAGATTCTGAAAAGATTGTCGGCATATTTTACCACTTCAGGAAGTACCTGAATCCTTCTGCCATACTTTAACTTTACATGATTCAGGTTAGACCAAAAATAGAGAACTGCTCCATATCTCTCATCTTCCGTCTTTTGAACCGGAGTAAGCATTTATCACTTGTGTCTTGTTTAGGATTGGGTTTCTTGTTCCTACTAAATTATTCTCATTCCACTTCATTCCATGACCCCCGTGTGTCCTTATCACCTTATTAGAGTGAACTGATATCTGTGCTCAATTTGCACAATCCACTCTTTAAATTTGACAACCTCTCCAAACCGTTCGCAGTCTTGTACGGCATGATAATTTTTTATTCTACAGCCTCTATCCAATCCTTTCGTAACTCTATCAGCAAATGTTCAGATGAACCCCATTCATTACTTATGGTACTTCCACAGAGCCGAATCATTTTCATTTCCCCCACATTGTAAGCCATAATGTTCCTCTCAAACATTTTTTTTCCATAGAACTGCAACTTTGTCGAACATACTACCCCGTGCATGCTTTCCAGAACAGTACAATGTTAACCTCTTCAAATCCGGAGTCAATTCCTATATATCCTCCTTATCCTCATAATCGTCACTTCCTTCCATTTGTTCTTACATTCATATCGCACACCTCATTCTATAAATATTTTACTTCAGAGGCTTTTGATTGAGTTTTGAATTGGGTGAACTTCAGTATAAAACGGGGTCGAGAAAATCAACTGATGATTTTCCGCATTGCAATATTCAACCTCATGTTGCAAATAAGACACAACAAGCGATCAGGGAACTTAAATGATCTTACAGTTGAAAGCATATTTTCCCGAACTCTCACCAGAATACTGTTTTTCTGTTCAATATCCTTTTTGTGAATGTTTCCAACAATTTTAATGGTTCCAGCAATTTTAACGGTTCCAACAATTTTAATGGTTCCAGCAATTTTAATGGTTCCAACAATGTTAATGGTTCCAGCAATTTTAAGAAATTTAAAGACACTCAAATTAAAACCGGAGCCATTCTTTGATGACTAAATTAATGTTGACTGAAATGTGAGTTACGGGCATAGAACGCTAGAAAAAAACTGCTATAACTCCCCATCAATCTAATAGTAAACTTTTTTAATAGAGTAATATTAATTATTATATTATTATTTAATAATAATAGTACACGTTTAAGCTTCACACCTTTACATATGTATAGTGGGTTATCTGTTCTCGTGAAGAATAGTTGTCTTGTTGCAGATTAACTGAATTTGGCCTCGTTGTAGATAATCCACTATAAGTTGTAAAAAGGGTTATAAATCAAGAAAATCAAATTGAGTATAGAAACAACATTTTATATATACACATATTAATTAAGGATTTTACAATTAAAGTAATCATTTTAGGATGGGTCCAACGGACGTTAAAAGTTCATGGCAATAAAATGCTGAAAAGGGAATATGTTTGTATGTATACGGGAGCGTTGTAAATTAGGAATGTCTTTGATGTATCCGCTCCTTTGGTCGGTAAGTAGTTTAGAGACAGCGAAGAAGAAAAGGAGAGGGGAGGGAGGCGAGCATAGTAAGTCGCTTGACGTGGTCAAGGAAAGTACGCTATGCTTTCTCGAATTTCTCTCTGTCTTTGTCAGTGTCTCTGTCTGTCTCCTGGCGATGCTTTCTCTATCGGCTTTTTATATCTTCTTTGTGGATCCCAGCAGATCATTTGGGAATTCACACTCGTATATGATTCTAGGCTTCCCATTGGCCGATAAATAAAATTCGCGTAGGCTCGCGAACTGGAATTTGATATTTAATTAATTTTTTGCTTTCTGCCGGAACCTCTGCGTGGGGCCGGCTGCGCACCGACCAGTTTTGGTTATTTGCTTTCTGGTCCAGTGAGTGCAAACATCCGGTCCCTCGCTTTTCTCGGTATCGCCACATATAAAAATCTATCTTTTATCCTGTACTATATCTGTTCAATAGATGGGTCATCATGGACGTTCACGACTTCCTGTCCCTTCAGCCATATTTGACTCTTTACCATACCTCTTTGACACCGTTCGCACAAACTCATTAAGCTCTCCCATATATATCAACTATCTCTTTCTGATTTTAAGTATGTATCCTACTATTTCCGATTTTTCTTATCACTTTCTCGTTGCTCACCGGTACTGTCCACGGTATTTTTAGCACCCGTCTAAAACCCCATCTCTATTGCTATCTGTAAGTCTTTTCGTCATCTGGTAGAAAATTGACCTACATTTACGGCCGAACAGAAGGACAGAGACGGCATAAAATTTCAGTCTTCTAAATTTCCGACAATTATTATCGCGACTTCTGCTTCGACGAACTTATTTCCCTGGTACCCGACCACATGAATTTACTCGTGCTACTTGATTGGCAACTAGGTCCCACACCATTACAATCAAAATAGTTAAATGCAACCGCCACTTCTACTGTATCAGCCTTTTCTCTCGCACTTTCAACCTGTGAAACGCTTTTCCATATACTTGCTTTCCTGATAGATACAATCTCCAAACGTTAATTCAATATTCTTGATTCACAATTTTTCTTGTCCTCTCTTCGACATCCCCGGTAATTTGTTCCCTGTTTCTTTTTCTTTCCTTTTCTCTCACTGTAACCCCCTGTGCATCAGTGGTAGTACTGTAGGGGATTTGGTAAGTGCTTGGTTGATGTGCTTCCGTATTTTACGGGTATTGCTCTCGAGATTAGTTCCCCCACAAATACAACACAATGTTTTACAATCGCGCAAAAGAAATGGAATAAGTCACAACGAACATTAAACAACAAACAATTTAATATGTATAAAATAAAATTAGCATGTGGAAACAAATAAAATACATGATGTGAAAAATTGCCTTTTGGAAAATAAAGTTTGGCAAGAAGTTAAATTTGTTTAAAGGTGTGTGTAAGTTTATATTAACGGAGTCCGTAAATAAGTCGTTCTTACTTACATTAAGTTCATCTCGGGTGGCGACAGCATGTCGCGTTGATGAAAGAAAGTTTGTCGGGTTTTTCCTTTCACGGCCATCTGTAGCTAGGTCATGAACTTTGGTGTGGAAGAATGACTTGGCCGGACAAAGTATTGGTTACATGCTGACTTAATGGCTAGCTTGGTGACTGACCTCCTTTTTCCTAACTGTGTGTTATTTATATACCATAATAGTGGATCAAAGAATCTTCCTAACATTTAGGTGTGAAGACATTTATTGACCAATCAGATTTGTATTTTACTATTTTGTTTTGGGGCCTAAATATTTTTTGTTAATTGACTTCCGATCCTATTTTTCTAGAATGTTCTTATTCTATGTTTTTAGCTGATTGGTTGAGAAATATAAAAATTTAATTTAAATTCTAATTCTAATTCTGATCCAAAATTTCTATAATGTTTTTATGTATTTTCCTATTGCTTATTTTAATAGAAAAAAAAATGTGTATCCCATAGTACTGCCTTGCTTGAGTTGAAACGCTTATAAAAAAAAGTTCTGCACGTTTTCCTGGGTATGCCTCGCGTAGAAGTCGGCAATATGCAAGCACCAACTCTCTTTTAATTTACCAGGAAGTAACAAGTTTTGCCCTCTCACTTTCTTCTACATCGACAATTTTGACATACTAGGGATGAGACATTATACCAAGATTTCAAGTGATAGTAAAAAGGATCAGGAGTTGTTTTGTTTTATTTTTTAAGCGAAAATATTAAAGCAAAATGAACATGAACAATCAGTTGAACATCGAAGTTGTCTTTTTCTTTTCTTCGATAATTGTTAAATTGAATTTTAAAAAATAAAAAAAGCTTTTTCTTGAAACTTTAATTTTCGCTTAATTGAAAGATAAATGATTGAATTTACTACTTCCAGTAAGTAAAATACTCAGGAGTATTTCAAAAAGAAATTATATTCGTTGGAATCTAAAGTTTGGAGATTTTTTTTTTTAATTTTTCAGCGATCGACACATGAATCCTCTGCAAAAATAAATATACATTTCTCACACGTTATTTTTGGAAAATTAGCAAATTTAAACTTAAGTTAAACTGATTTGAAACACTTGTTTATGGCATGAAATTTCGAATAACAGTATTTCTTTAAAGTAGGCGATGATAACTTTTGTCATAAATCAGTTCACACCTCTGGAAATATGACAAAACTGATATAAACGATATTTTCTTTATCAAAAACTTAACCAAACTTGATATATTTGCAAAAGCCTATTGAAACATTGGATAAAATCTTCTTTTCTTAAAAAATTAAAAAATTATTAAAACATGATTTTCTACTTGCCTTTAAAAATTCCGTTATATTACGAATTGTGATCAATTCACAAGAGCAATTAAATAGTAAAAAAAATGTTAGAGTTGTCTCCCTTAGTATGAGTTGTTTCCCTTGTAATATTTTAATTTACTTTTTTCTTATCATTTTAATGCTTCTATATTTTTTTGTTCGTTTGTGACGTAGGCGATCATGGCCCTCCAAAATTTCCTGTTCAATACAGCGCTTAGGATTTTTGTGATTTCTCCTAATCCTTGTTCTGCCAACCATTTAAACACGCTCATTAAGAATGCTTTCCTCTATCCCTATTACTTTTTCAATATATGGTGTGAGAATCAAATTTTCCAAGACTCCTTTCTTTAGATGCAAGGGAAATTTCTTCTTGCATAAGTGACCTTTTTGGTTCCATTTTCCTTAAAATTTACTCACGTGTTCATCCCATGATATTCTCAGTATCCTTCGGTAGAACCACATTTCTGTTGCCTCTTCTTCATCGGTGATAAGATTTTTCCAGTATTCACTGTCATATAGCTGAATCGACATTATGTAACAGTTCAGTAGTCTTTTCTTTGTTTCTAATGAAATTTCCTTGTTTCTTAATAGTTTGCTTAGTTTTGGAAGGCATCTTTCGCTATCACCAACGCTCCTTCTGATCCCGGTATCGCATTTTCTATCTTCTGTTAAAACACTTCCTAGATATTTAAATCTTTCAAGCTTACTTGGTTTTAGTGTTTCATATTCGTAGTTTGTATCTGGGATTGTTCCCCTGACTGGCTACCATATATTCTGTCTTGTTACAACTGATTTGTTCTGGGTGTGACGATAAACTATATCCGGCAGCAAGGTCTCTGATAGAGGTTTTGTGGAGCGTGGAACCACCTATAAATAACAGTTATTTCCAGGTTCACCCTGACTCGGGGTGGTAACACTTGTTAGGGACCCAGCTATGGGCAAATAATTAACCTCTAAACTGGGTTCCAAACTCTATAAAAACAAAAATAGTCTCTTATAGTAAAAAAATACCAGAAATATATTTTTAAAAATATTACCATTTGACTTTTGACAAAAACCCTCTTTACAAAACTACGCCAATGAAACCTGATCTACAAACTGGTTTCTTACAAAAGAATACGCATTCTATTCATACGAACCTATACTAAAAATCTTGTTGGCATTAAATAACTCACTGAGATGATGATATGCCTTAAAATAAAATAAACCAAACCAAATCTTACAATTGATGCTTAGTCCTTTCTTCTTGCTTTTCGTTACTACTTTCTGTAGGCGACCATGTATTTACATGTCTGTGTCTGCTATCAACTCTATCTCATCTGCATCTATAATGTTAAGTTTGTTATCGCCAATAATGAATCTTGATAGAACTTCTCAGAATCGACTCCCTGTATAGATTAAATAAGTCCGCGAGAAAACACATCCTCATCTTACCCCCCCTATATCTATTTTGTGCATTTACTGAATTCGTTTACAATCCATATGCAGGCTGTTTGCTCCGAGTATAAGTTCTGGACCATTTTGATAACCTATCCAAATAAGTCAATATCTTTCTTTCCTTTCTTTCTTTTATGTACCATGTCCTTTCAGGACGTAGGCAATCATGGCTTTCTACATCTCCCTGTACCTGGTGGCTTTTAGCACGCTTTCTCTGTTGCGCCATGCAACCCTCATTCCGTCATCCACTTGATCAGATCCTTCAAATATGTTATCCGCTGCTTTCCTCTGTCTCTTTTTCCCTCTATCTGTTTCTCCAAGACCTCCTTCCTCATTTCATGTCCCAGGAACTTTAGTTGTCTCTTCCTTTCGTCTCCATCCTTTCCAAAACCTCGTCATTGCTCACATGCTCGGTCCATGATATCCGCAACATCCTTCTGTAGAACCACATTTCCGCTGCTTCAAGTTTTTCCTTTATCTTCGAAGATATTGTCCAACATTCACTGCCATATTGAAGAACCGACATCACATAGCAATCCAGTACTCTCCTCTTTGTTTGTGAAATTGTCCTGTTTCTTAATACTTTACTCAACTTCTGGAATGCTTCTTTCGCCACGCCAATTCGCCTTCGGATCTCAGTGTTGCACTTTCCGTCTTCTGTTAGAACACTTCCTAGGTATTTAAATTTCTGTACCTGCTTGATTTTAATTGCTATTAATATTTTGCTCGTCTAATCTAGGTAACTTTCTTCTTTCCATTCTTTTAATTAAAGTAAATACTTAAAAAGGACTGAGAAGATAAAGTGTACTCGCGTTGGGGTCACTTTGTTTTGTTTTGTTTTTTAGAACGAATTGTTACTCTTGTTTTTGTCTTTCTCAAATTTTCTTCAGTTCTTACGATGGCTTCTTCCTCGGAAACTCCAAGAATGGCTTTATTAAAAGATTTCGTGAAGTATTCAGTTGTTGAATATGCGCAAGCAAAAAAGTTAATTGCACAGGATCGATTTACTATAAGATTGTATAAAAAACTGAGCTCCCCTCCACCACCACTAAAATTGTTTAAATGTTGAAATGTTTACAAATTTTTTTTTATCAATTGGAAAGTTTAGGATTTAATCCATAAGATTGCACTGAAAGAAGTAAAAAAAATTGATAATCAACAAATTTACAGGTGGTAGTAATGTCGTACCGGCGAGTGGTTCCAAAATGGACGATCGATTTACTATAACATTGTATGAAAAGCTGAGACCCCCCCCACACACACACACACCTCAAATTGTTTAAATATTGAAATTTTTCCAAATGTTTTTGTCAATCGGAATCGGAATTAGGATGTAATCGATGAGATTGCACTGAAAAAAGTTTTTAAAAAAATGAAAAACTACAAATTTAAAGGTGATGGTAGTCTCCTTCAGGTCCGCCCAATATTATACGATTATGAAAAATGCATTTAAAATACTTTTAAATTCTTCCAATTGAAGTCATTTAAGTGCCATACATGATTCACGCTTGGGCGATCATGTCCTGAAAGAGACATGACTGACTGGGCAGTATATTTCCCCGCAACAGGTTGGCATTACTTTTTGTGTTAGAGCTGTTGTGTTGCCAACCAAAGTTATAGAACCCAATCTGTCTTGCTATTTAACCCATAGCTGAGGAGAGAACCATTGAATTCATACTTTACTCAACGGTATTTTCGCGTATTCAAATGCAACGAGTTCGACAGGAATTCGAACGTGACTTTCCGATTTCACTTTCCGAGACGATATCCACAGCACCACAACACTCATTCTTCCAATGTACTAATCTAAACTTATTTATAAATGGAACTTTGTGTGTGTGTGTGTGTGTGTGTGTGTGTGTGTGTGTGTGTGTGTGTGTGTGTTACCTATAGACTCCGAAACGGCTAAACCGATTTTCTTGAAAATTTACACAGTTGTACTATAAGCGTCAGAGAGTGTTCTTAGCTTTTGTGTCGAGGAACCCTGATAAATATCGAAAATCGATAATCGAAAAAATCGGGTTATAGAAAGAGTGGTCCGATTTTAAGCAAATTCGATACACTCATAGACAAAGATATAAGAAACGATATTCAGAAGTTTCGAGGTTGCAGTTCTTACAATAGTGCAGAAAATCGATAATATATATATATAAAAGGCAAGGTGTTTGTGTGTGTGTCTGTTTATCTACCTGTATGTCTGTATTTTTTTCAGCCCTTTTATTTTAGTTTTTGCTTCGGGTTTGGCTCTAAGTAGATATAATTGTAGTTCTTAGTCTCGGCCATGATTCCATTTACTCAGAGGACTTATTTAGCCTTCAAAAATCAGTTTACAACGAAAAAACGTTTTTGATATCGATACCAGGAAATCAAAATTTCACTAACATCCATTCATTTTTCTTTTAATCTACGATTTCACTTTAACTGGAAACAACTATTGCTTTTTAGTCTTTCGTGCCAACGTCCAAAGAGTCTGAGCTCCAGGAGCATGGATTAGTTTTAAAGCTTTCATTACACCCGAGCAACGCCGGGCTATACTGCTAGTTACATATAATGTGAAGAGGAAAGTTTACAAACGCCACGGGAATATCAAATAGTACTCATAAAACGTAGCACTTATAACATACCAACGTCAAATGCTTATAATGAAAAAGGATTTATTCAACCTTAATATAACATTTCTCACAATTACAACGACAATAAGAAATTTAATCAACTGAAATTAATAACATTCGTCCTGAACTTTCAAATTAGATTACAAAATCTTTCTCCTAAAATACTTAAATGAAGCATCTAGAAATTTTAAAGAAAACATTATATGAATAGAAAAGGGAAATTGCACAATACAATACACTCAACACAAGTCGTTCATTGGAAAAGGTTTCACCATAATTTCGACCAAAACAATGCAATTTAATTAAAAGGGAAGTAATTTATTAAAGTTAAAATATTTAACTTTAATAGGTACTGTTGTTGTTATTGGTTTTGTTCAATATATTTCATTGTGTTTGTTTTTTTTGGGTTTTTTTTTTTTTGTTTTTTTTTAATCATTTCACTCCGAGCAAGGCGGAGATGTGCAGGGGGTTACATAAATGTAAAAAGATTAATTAGAAAAGAGTGAGGAGTACAGACTAGTTAGAAAGGAACAATAGAAAGCAGGTGCGATGACAGATACATAGGTGGAGAAAAAGGGAAGGTTATACAGGGGTGGGGAGAGAGCTAGAGTCCAGTGGTTAGTAGATGAGTATTGACTTTGCATTTAAATTTCTGGAGGTTGTAGCCATCAGGAAAGCAAGAATACGGGAGCGAGTTCCACAGGCGGGAAGTGCGAGAGAAGAAGCTGCAGGAGTAGAATTTTCGTCTGCATTTAGCTAACCTGACTGTGAATGGGTGGGACCCAGTTGCCAGTCTGGTTGCACGAGTAAACACCTGTTGAGAAGGCATCAGTGACTTAAGCTCGTCCGAGCAGAAGCTATGAAAGTATTTATAGAATAGACAAAGGGAGGCCACATTTCGACGATGGGGAAGTGATATTATTTATGTTGTCCATGAAGCTGTAACGGATTTTGCTTGTATTTTTCTTTAATAATTTTTGATAGTTTGGGAAATGTTTTTCTGATATATTGAAGAATATTTTCCTATTTTTTTCCATTTTTAGTTTGCATTTAATTTTGAGCATATTTACTCTAATATTTTCTGGCTCATTTTTCCAATGTTGATTTTTGTGGTGTTTACTAGTCTGCATGTTGATTCACTTAGGAAGTTATTTTTATGGTCTTTTAATTTAAAGAATGGTTCCGTTTTCGATAGTTGTTGGAATCCGCTGTCAAGTTTTAGTTTAACTAATCTGTTATGGTTTATAAAATGGCGAGTGTTCTAAAAATAGAAAAAGGTAGACACACTGACGACAAGAATTCAAAATTGGGCGGCAAAATAAGGAACCGTTTCTTTTGGTAGGAGTAAGAGTAGGAGTAAGAAGTAGGAATGAAGGACAGTAGTTTTGTGTAGGAGATTTTAAAAGAGGAGGACGCTAGTCAGTTGACCACTAGAGTCCAGAAGGGATAGGCTCGTTTACTACTAGCATCCCACAGTGAAGAGAATTTAGCTAGTCTGCTCCTGTATCCACACAAAATTTAAAGGTTGTAACTTGATGTAAAAACCTAAAGTTTTATACCAAAAATAAAGATCATTAATTCAAGTTTGTGTTATCTTCTAATTATACCAAAACGAAGCAACACAACAAACCTAAAGTTTTATACCAAAAATAAAGATCATTAATTCAAGTTTGTGTTATCTTCTAATTATACCAAAACGAAGCAACACAACAAACCTAAAGTTTTATACCAAAAATAAACATCATTAATTCAAGTTTGTGTTATCTTCTAATTATACCAAAACGAAGCAGCACAACAAATCTTTTTTGCCTCCTTGTTTATGTTGTTTTCCATATTGTTTTCAGGTGGTTTTATCACCTTGGTTATTTCTTTTTCAACTCACTTTTTTGTATTCGTTGGAGTCCATTTTGTAAGTGTTTATAGATTTGTCAACTTGTATTGTAGGGAGCGTCAGACATGCCGGGTACAAGGCCACTTTAAAACATACCCGACAGTCCCCACATTAAAAGGTATCAGAAGGTTGAAAGAATGGTTGGAAGAATAAAATATTTCGTTTTGTATGTTAAAGTAAATTTTATTAAATAAACAGAATAACAAATTTGTAAGGAAAAAAATGTTCAAAGAGAAAAATATAAGTAGTTCCAGAGAAACAGTAGTAAGGAGTTAAATGAATCCTTATAGTTGATAGTAGCAGAATGTGTGTCTGTAGAAATATTAACAGGTTACTAATAAAGTCTGTGTTCCCTTCCTTTTCTTATGGCCGATAAGAAAGTGAAAAGGAAGTTCAAACAAAAAAAGAAATTGTACTTATCGGATTTTAGATTTTAGGAGTCAGTTGAATATCTTGTTGTTGTTATTGTTTCTTTGACGGCGTGTGAGTGAAGACGAAGAAAGGAAAATTGGAAGGAGAAGAAGAACGAATGTCTATCGACGAGACATGACAGGGTCGGCGTCTTGAAATTTCTTTTGTCGCATTTTAGCGTGTCGTCTCTATGCTGCTCCATATTTGAGTGACTTTTGCCGGTCAAGGGACGTTAATAAGTAATGAAATCTAGTCATGTGGTCAGCTCGAAACCGCATACCCATTTTTTAGGTGTTATGAAAAATTGATCATAGATCAATTTGCTATTTTCCATCCAACCAAAATGCAGAATCTTAATTTTCACACCGACTTGTGAAATTTGCCTTAGTCTGGGTTTTTACAAAATGTTTTCAGTTGTTCTGATCCATTTTTTGCGGGTGGGCAATTTTACTTTTTGCGTTTCAGTTAATTGTTGGATGATCTTAAGATTTGTATCCTATAATATGTATAGTTTTTTTTTCAAGTTGTTTATGATTTTAGACTTATTTTCTCATTGAACTTTGAATTTATTCTTTGTTTTTCATATTTCTAGTTTGTTTATTATATTTATTAGAATGTTTTCAAATGTGATAAAGTCGCTCTGATGTAGTAGGCATTTAGTCTTCGGAAATCCAATCTAATCGTCGTTGTTGTTGTTTTCTTTATTGAGAAAGTAAAATACTTTCTATCTTATACAGGTGAATTTGAGCTTATAATTGCGTATGTCTGATGTGGCTATATATATATATATATATATATAAACATAGCCAAATCGGTCGAGTTTCGATCCCGGCCAGAAGTAAGTGGATGTGTCTAGCCACACTGATGAGCTGTGATACAGCGAAACAGGCTTGTATGTGGATGACTAATATATATATATATAATTCCAGGTGAAGAGGACACAAGGTTTTACTATTTTGAGTGCCCCGGCATTTAATTTATTATGAACAGTGCTCAGTATAATAAATATTATAGAGCTTAATATAATCTTATATTTATGAATTAATTGTACATTGCGACACAGAAATTTCTATTTTTCGAGATATATTTTCTTCATCAGGCAATGTTTGATGTTGGTTGTACAGATGATTTACATCTAAATACAAAAACCTTCCGTTTGATGTGTATGTATGTGGGAAGATATAAAATTTACATGTGTGTTTCTTTTAACTAATCAAAGCGAAGATTCATTTTGGAATTTGGCCCCAAAAATACATACTAACTAACCTTTTCTCTTTTTTCCTTTGGGGCCAAATTCCAAAATGAATCTTCGTTCTGATTAGTTAAAAGAATCACATTTGTAAATATTATATCTTCCCGCATACATACCAAGCAAACCGAAGGTTTTTGTATTTAAATGTAAATCATCCGTACAACCAAGATCAACCATTGCCTGATGAAGAGAATTTATCTCGAAACATAGACATTTCCATGTCTCAATGTACAATTAATTCATAACTATATATATATATATAATTAATAAGTAGGGATTAGCACCAGGCTACCCAGGTTTCTACGTGAGGTACATATAAGCACAAAGTGAAAAATGCAAAATGTTATTATTACTTTGCAAAATTTTCAAAAGCAAGAAAGTAAAGTTGAACTCATCCGAATCACACTAAAGTTTTTCCATTCTTTCATTGATGAAACTGCAATATAAGTAATTATTAAATATTTATAAATTCATTTGATGCACATGTTATTGTGCAGTATTAACAAAATAAGCATTTTATTTTCATTTACAATTATTCACTTGCCAATAAATACTAAAAGATAGTATGAAACACATCCCTTTTTTTTCAAAGCACTGGGGTGGACTAATAATTATTACAGGTAATATATATATATATATATATATATATATATATATATAGTACTGTGCAAAAGTATTAGGACAATAACTATTTTATCTTTTATGAGGCATCAAAATAAAGTTTAAAATCACCCCTGCGCACTACAGGAAGTGTGCAAAAGTATTAGGACAGGGGTGATTTTCCCAAAACCCTCACTAAAATTCAAATACAGGGTGAAAAGCCAAGTAAATTGCAAATAAATATTGATTATTTAAAACGAGGTGTAAAGAAAATGTATTAAAAAGAGGTTATATTTTATTTTTCCTATTTTCTATTAAACAAGTTATTTTGAAACTACTCATTACTCTATTATCCTTGGATATGACCAACGTTTCTCTTATTCCCCTTTCTCGAATAGATAAATCTAATGTTACTTTGCAAGACACACTTTGGCAACAAATACAAGCTGCTTGGCAGGAGATTCCATTTGCCTGACAGAATGAAGATCAAAGTAAAAGGCTATTATACTAAATATTAAATTCATTTTGTAACAAGTATTTTTTGTTAAAGCATTTGTTGAGTAAATCAAATAAAATTACTTTAATTAAATTGTTTATTTTCTGTCAATATGCCTCATAAAAGATAAAATAGTTCTTGTCCTAATACTTTTGCACAGTACTGTATGTGTGTGTGTGTGTGTGTCGGAGAGAGAAAAAGACGATATACGAATCAACACTGCAACACTTGGTCTGAAGATCGCATTTATTAATGAAACTGGCATTTACAGCGCCTTGTAAGTTTATAACTCCATACAGTCTACAGGGTGTCCCCAAAAATGTATACACGTTTTAAATGATTGTAAACATGGTGTTTATTATTTCTAAAATATAAAAAATATTTACAAGTATCATTTTATTGTTTTTTCCACTGCATTTTGACTATAATTTAAATAATTTGAAATAGCCAATAATTAAACTGTTTGTGTTTATTTTGCAAATTCAATCCCTGAACACAATAATAACAGCCAGTGTGTATACATTTTTTGGGATACCCTGTATTTCAGTAAACGCTAGAACTTTGATATTAAGTATTTTTCCTCTATGAATATAGCAAATTTTAAACATTGTACTCACGCACACGCACACACACGAACACAAACACACACACACACACACACACACACACACACACACACACACTATATATATATATATATATATATATATATAAAGAGAGAGAGAGAGTGAGAAGGAAAGAGAGGAGAGAGTAAATTACTGTGGAGAAGCTTGTTACTTTGTAGAGCAATGTTATTTTAGTCAAAACGACTTCGACGTTTAGTGAGGGCATTATTTAATGCCTTCACTTTTCAAAGTCATTTGATTTTTCTGCTTTTTTTTTTCAAATGACCCTGAAGAGTGAAGGCATGCTCTCACGAAACTTCTAAGTTTTATCCATGCAGGCTGAAATAACACTGTTCAACTAAGTGACAATATTCTCCTGATTAATTCTGTTAATTCTATCCTTACTTTGATATCGAGCACTTTATGATAAAGAAATCTGCTCGCCCAAAATGCTCTTCCACCAGTAACGTACCGAAATGAAACAACAATTTTGGCACTAAGTCTCATTACAGCTTAACGCTTTATATACATTAATTCATGCCTTTGTCTGATTTGTCTGATTTTATTATAGTCTCCGAATAATATTGTTTAATATTCCATCATTTTCGCATTATCCGTGTTGCAGCAAATGTCAAACGTGTATTTAGGTTTCAAATCTGTGCATCTTTAGTTGTCTGACGAATTCCCTTCAGAAATGGAATAAGATCTGAAATAAAAAGAGGAAATCCTTCATGCAGCTTTGTTATTCCTTCCATCATTTTCAAAACCAAATCAAAAGAAATCATTAAAAAATTCTTATATCAAACGGCTACATTTTTTTCTGCTCTGTTCACCTGTTGCGATTATCTCCCTTTGGTTAATATTATGTTACGAGGGTCTGGCGACGGCCGGAAAGTGATGTGAGCTCGTGGGTGACAAAACCAGAGTTGCTATTCAGTACGTGCAGAGACAAGGCACGTCTGCGCTCACAAGTTGCTGATTATACACCAGTACGTCGCTAGACATCATCTCAAACTAAATAGAAAAGCCCACATGAGACCTCGGATATGCGTTGTGGTGCAGTGGATATCGGCTCGGAACAAGACATCGGGGAACCGAGTTCGAATTCCAGTTGAATACATTGCATTCACTTACGCGTAAATACTCTTAGGAAAGGTATTAATCCGCCTATTCCTTCCAGTTATGGGTTAAATAACAGGACAGATTGGGTTCTATAGCCTTGGCTGGCAACCAGTCTACCGCAAAAAGCAATGGCGACCTACTGCGGAATAATCTTCTGCCCAGTCAGTCATGACTCTTTCGAGACATGATCGCCTAAGCATGTTTCACGTATGTCACTTAACTGATATGATTCCTCAAAGTTTGTAGAATATAACACCGGCCTAGCCGTTTTCTTTTAGGAAATTGTCACAAGTAAAACCCTCTCTTCTTCTTCTTTTATGAGACATCTCCTCTCAGGACGTGGGCTAACTTGGCTTTCTACATCTCCCTGTCCCTTGTGGCTCTTAGCACGCTTTCTTCTGTTGCACCATGCAACCCTCCTTCCGTCATCCTCCTGATCAGGTTCCTCTATCTCTTTTTCCCTCTATCTGGCCTGTTAGTGACAGGTTCTCCAAGCACTCCTTCCTCATTGCATGTCCCAGGAACTTTAGTTGTCTCTTCCTGATGCTCAGTATTAATTTCCCTTTCGTTTCCATCCTTTCCAAAACCTCGTCATTGCTCACATGCTCGGTTCATAATATCCGCAGCATCCTTCTGTAGAACCACATTTCAGCTGCTTCAAGTTTTTCCTTCATCTTCGAAGGTATTGTCCAACATTCACTGCCATAATGAAGAACCGATATCACATAGCAATCCAGTACTCTCCTCTTTGTTTCTAGTGAAATAATTTTTTTTTAAAAAAACTCTCACGTTTATCCTTTTCCTCCCTGCTTATTTGACTCATTGATTGATTAGTTTTGTTTTGGGTTTTTTTTGTTGCTGTTTTTTTTTTTTTTTTTTTTTTTACAACTTATCAACCTTTTGCGTTTACTCAAATTTAGTTTTAGACTGTAAGATTTTTACACGGAATACCTCAAAATACTCAGTAGCGTTTTATATCGTCCATTAGATCTTGCTACCTACAATGCACCAGTGTTCAGCATATACAAACACAAATAATCGAGCCAAAACAAAATGGTTATGTCTGCTCAACTAAAACATCTTTTCAAAAGATTCTGAAACTAGATTTAAAAATGCTTCCATTTGTATTTCAGGGGTGTATTTAACGGGACACAAGACTATTTTTCTTGTTCCTCAAGACGAGCAATTTTATTTCTCCTTTTTCTTTACGTGATCTTGAATGGTAAGATCAGTAGTCATACTATTATGTCATTTTTCATCATAATTTGATTTTACTATGGTCGCACTACCTACCAAGTCTGCGGAAAAACCTATGGCAGGTCGTGGTGTGTTGTTATGGTTCCATTTCATGTTTTTTCTATCTCCTCTAACATCCATAGCGTTACATAGATAAAGTTCTCCTTAGTGTGTGGGCTGTACTTAACAAGACAATTTTTTGTACATCTCTTAAGCTGAGGTTTCCAGGGATTCTTTCAATGTGTTATTTTGTTCCATTTTTTATCATTCCAAGTGCACCTACTATCACTGCTCCGATTCTTGTTTTCAATTTCCACATTTTTCTATTTCAATTTCCAGGTCTTTATAATTTGACAGTTTTTCGAATTCCTTGGTTGCTATTTTACAAGCCATGTCAATTAATAGGCAAGAATTTTTTCTTTTCGGTTTTAGCGGTAATGTCTTGCCTATTTGCTTCAACTTACCTGTCTTTGTAGATGGTGTAATCATAAAATGGTGATATCTTCTATATCTCTAACTGGTGCCGGGTGATTTTCATACCAGTGTTTTTTTACATATTTTCCATAGTGCTTGCCCATTGTCCAATGTAAATATTGCCTCACTCTATCGTGACGATTTTTATATTCATTTGGGGTAAGTACAGAATATCCTGAGATTAGATGGTTTATTGTTTCTTGGTATTTATCACGGAACCTGCATTTTGGATACACGGTATTATGTATAATATTTGGCTGAAAGTTCCTAGTGAAAAGACTTTGGTCTTGCGCTGTAAGAATAAAGCCTTCAGTCTCAGACTTTAATCCAGATGCACGTAACCATCGATTAGTATTAACTTTATGAATATTGGGTTTATTAGCACGTTCTGGATATTGGCTATGCAGAGGTTTGTCTTGCCAGCGTTGTTTCATCTGTTCAAGAGCTTTATCCCTGGCTTTCTTTTTCACATTTTTTGCCACAAAAGTTAGTTCTTGGATTCTGTTTCGGTTTTCTACAGAATCAATTAAATGTAAATCTTATTTGTATTTACTGCCTTCTTTTATTATTAAATAGTGTTTCTTTCTGTTTTCATGTTGTTTGACATATTGTATCCTCCAGTATTTGTTGTTCCTGTGTATGTTATTAAGCCAATATTTGTTGTCTTGTAGTAGTCATGTTAATATTATTATTATTATTATTATTATTATTATTATTATTATTATTACATCATTGTAGAAAAATTGAGAAGTAGTATCTTTAGTGGTTTGTATCATAGAATCGGAACGATAGTGCAGGACCCTGACACCGTCTCTGCATTGGACACCGCCCATAATGGGACAAGTGAATATATTCTCTCTTTCATAAGACCCCCCCCCACCATTAGTATGAAGCCAGAAATGTTTCTTTTTCTTCAATTCCCCAATAATGTATCGTTTACTTTTTTATTTTCCTCCTCACACAAAACTTAAATAAACAGAAGGTTTAATAGAGCACTTCATTGCCGGATGTAAAACTTACCAGATCCGCCCGTTCCTCTTTCTTCCAGGCTTCGGTAATTTGTTCCTTGATTTTGTCTCGCTGCATTCACAATATATCTGAAAAAAAATTTTTATAATTACTTGAATCACAGTATTCGACATTCAGTTAACTTCACCTACACTTAGTTGTACGGCTTTAGACTCGACGTTATATGCAGGTTACTGAAGAAATTGAAAAAGTCATAACTTGTTCGTTTTCAATTTTTTTTTTTTTCAGTTTATAAAGCAACCCTTGGAGATTCAAATACCTACGCCTGATAGCTAGCAAAGAGTAAAACTCACTGAGTTTTTCTATTCCAGTAACAGATTAATTAGTCAAACTCAGAGAAAATACCAGTAACATAGTATCTCCTAGCGATAACATGATTCAGAACCTAATTGCCCAGTTTGAAAGAACTGAATGAGTTGTAGTGAATAAGAAATTAAAAATTAAAATCAACCTTCTTCTTCATTTTTACAAAAATTCACAATGACGTGTGAAATCCTGTTTTTTCCCAAATAGAAAAAGGATTGATCATGTGCTTAAAGAAAAATTCGAAACTGAATTTCGCAAGTAGGTGTTAAATTGATTTTTGACTAATGGGAGCGACTTGCAACGCGAGTCAATGTTAAATTCAAAATGACTATATATAAATGACCTCCATCAACGTCAACCGGTCAGTCAAATGGACGCAGCGAGAAAGACAACACTAAAATGTAACTTCAACTTCAAATCGACCCGGAGATAAGGTCAGGTCGCAACTTGTTCTCTACTGATTCATTCTACTTCTTCTTCATCCAAAGACATTCCTACGAAACAAACGCACATACATACGTACGTACGCATATACTCTTTCAGCAATTACTACTACGAACATTTTCTACAAATCTTAATACCCATAACTTTATCATTGAACATGAACTCTACCCTTAACTTCTTAATAATATTTCTAATTCCACATTAGTTTCTACAACTTGTCTTATTCTTTCCTTTTAATACATCTCTATTTTAAAATAAAAAATTTTTTTTTTCTTACACTAATTCACACATTCCAACTGACAACCAGCCTTCTGATGATGAAGACTTTGTAATGATAATTCTGGATAAAAATTGTAAGCTGTAGAGAGTCCGGTTATGTATGAACGAAGGCCGAACCTTAACCATCTCCCTACGGCCACATTATTCTTTTCTTTTTTGCTTTAGAAATTAGAATTGATACCAATATTTGTAGCCTTTTAATACAAGCCCTCAATATCAAAAACTCTTTTGTGATTAGCATTTTTTCCCAAAAAGAAAAAGGACTGACCATGTACTTAAAAGTCGAAACCAGATTTGGTAAGTAAGTGTTAATTTGATTTTTGACCAATGGGAGCGACTTGAGAGACTTAGCGATCAAATCTGAAAAATCCATATTACAATAAAAGGACTTAATCAGCGTCAGTCAGTCAGATTGAAGCAGCGAGAAAGACAACACTAAAATGTAACTTCAACTTCAAATCGACCCGGAGATAAGGTCGGGTCGCAACTTGTTCTCTACTGATTCATTCTACTTCTTCTTCTTTATCCAAAGACATTCCTACAAAACAAACGCACATACATACGCACGTACGCATATACTCTTTCAACAATTACTACTACGAACATTTTCTACAAGTCTTGATATCCATAACTTTATTATTGAACACGAACTCTACTTTCTAATTAAACATTAACTTCTACAACTTGTGTTATTCTTTCCTTTTAATAAATTTCTATTTCATAATGAAAAATAATCGACCCAAAACAAAATAGTTATGTCTGATGTCCAGTAAAACGCACTGAGTTCTTTCTATTCCAGTGAAAGATCAATTATTCAAACACCTAGAAGACACCGACAACATTTTAATGTCAGAGAATCTTCTAACGAAAACACTAATCGCCTGGTTTGGAAGTTATTTGGCAGAGTGTCTGTTAGGGCGCCGCTCCTATTTGACTACAAATGGACTGTTCCCATTGCTATATATAGCAATGGTGGATTCTCTACAAGAGAGTCGTATCGGGTCACTAGACTGACGACTCTACGACACTGTCAGCTCTCTGCCTTCGGGTAGAGGGCGCTCTCTGCTTCCGAGCAGAGGGCAATAACCCAGTCGTGGTTCCGCCGAAAGGTAGAACCACGACTGGGGAAAAATAGACAGACATTTTTTGGCCCGGCTATATGGCCGGGAATACCCACAATAAAATGACCATGTGTCACATCCAGCCTTGCGTGGGAAGGCTAGTAAATACAGTCGTACCGGGTCACCAGACTGACGACTCTACGACACTGTCAGCACTCTGCCTTTGGGTAGAGGGCGCTCTCTGCTTCCGAGCAGAGAGCAATAACCCAGTCGTGGTTCCGCCGAAAGGTAGAACCACGACTGGGGAAAAATAGACAGACATTTTTTGGCCCGGCTATATGGCCGGGAATACCCACAATAAAATGACCATGTGTCACATCCAGCCTTGCGTGGGAAGGCTAGTAAATACAGTCGTACCGGGTCACCAGACTGACGACTCTACGACACTGTCAGCACTCTGCCTTTGGGTAGAGGGCGCTCTCTGCTTCCGAGCAGAGAGCAATAACCCAGTCGTGGTTCCGCCGAAGGGTAGAACCACGACTGGGGAAAAATAGACAGACATTTTTTGGCCCGGCTATATGGCCGGGAATACCCACAATAAAATGACCATGTGTCACATCCAGCCTTGCGTGGGAAGGCTAGTAAATACAGTCGTACCGGGTCACCAGACTGACGACTCTACGACACTGTCAGCACTCTGCCTTTGGGTAGAGGGCGCTCTCTGCTTCCGAGCAGAGAGCAATAACCCAGTCGTGGTTCCGCCGAAGGGTAGAACCACGACTGGGCAAAAATAGACAGACATTTTTTGGCCCGGCTATATGGCCGAGAATACCCACAATAAAATGACCATGTGTCACATCCAGCCTTGCGTGGGAAGGCTAGTAAATACAGTCGTAGACAGTCACTAGACTGACGACTCTACGACACTGTCAGGTCTCTGCCTTCGCGTAGAGGGCGCTCTCTGCTTCCGAGCAGAGAGCAATACCCCAGTCGTGGTTCCGCTGACGGGTAGAAGCACGACTGGGCAAAAATAGACAGACATTTTTTGGCCGGGCCATATAGCCCGGAAATCCCAGATATAAACTGACCATGTGTCATATGTTGCCCTTACTGGGAGGGACGACTAAATAATGAGTCGTAGAGAGTCACTTGAGAGTCTCTAATGAGTTACTGAAGAGTCAGTGCGAGTCAGTGAAGAGTTAGTCACACTTCCGGTGGCGTACCGGAAGTAATCACGTATACACACTTCTTAGGACGGATTGGACTCTTGTATCTTCCTATTGTAAATATTACTAATCACTTCCGTACATACTAACCGTCTTTCCGCGGAATACAACTTATATTCTGATTCTGTTGTTGAGTTATTCATTTATACTTGGCGACATAACAGTGTCTTTGAGAATCTATCAGCTTCTACCCGGCGTTGCACTGTTCGGCTAGACATCGCCAGAACATCGCTTTAGAAGATTCTGAAAAAATGTTTCCATACAAGACTCAAATGATTCAAACTTTACTTTCACGTGTGTATGTAAAAGTTAGTTTTGTTTCATATCATTGGATTTCTCGGTAGCTGCCACCCTATGCGACATGTAGGAAAATTAATGATAAAATGGAAAATATTTTTGGGGGGATTCATTTTGTTCTTTAAAACTTTATCGAATTAATGTTGATGTAAAAGCATATGAGCATCAAGCGGAAGGGATGTTAATATCTAAACTTTAAATTATCTTTTGTTAAGTCTTTCGATATTCTTTTATTCTTTTACTAGCAGTATAGCCCGGCGTTGCCCGGGTGTAATGAATGCTTTAAAACTAATCCATGGTCCTGGAGCTCAAACTCTTTGGACGTTGGCACGAAAGACCAAAAAGCAATAGTTGTTTCCAGTTAAAGCGAAACCGTAGACTGAAAGAAAAATGAATGGATGTAAGTCAAATTTTGATTTCCTGGTATCGATATCAAATAACCAAAGTACTGAGAAATGTGCGTTGTGGTACAGTAGATATCGGCTCGGAACGAGAAACCAGGGAACCGAGTTCGAATTCCAGCTGAATCCATTGTATTCACTTACGCGCAAATACCCTTGGGAAAAGTATTAATCCGTCTCTTCCTTCCAGTTATGAGTTAAATAGCAGGACAGATTGGGTTCTATAGCTTTGGTCGGCAACCAGTCTACTGCAGAAAGCAATGGCAGCCTACTGCGGGATAATCTTCTGCCTAGTCAGTCATGTCTCTTTCGAGACATGATCGCCCAAGCGCGTATCATGTATGGCACTTAACTGACTGACTGAGAAACAGGGAAATCTTATTGAAAACAAAGAGTGCCGGACTGTGTGACTGTTTTTCTATATGGCAGCAAATGTTGGAAGATCTCGTCAAGTATGATTTGGTTGTTTTGTTTTTATGGCATATCAACACCTCGGCGGGCCATTTATTGCCAACTAAACTTTATTTATTTATTATACCTTTTTCTTTCAACAATTTATTGTTGTTTTTTTTATATTAGTTTTCTGTCTAGTAATACTTTTTTCTTTTCGAGTATCAAGATTCATTGGGATTTATTTAACCCATAACTGGAGGGAAGGGACGGATTAATACTTTTCCCAAGGGTATCAGTGCTTAAGTGAATGCAGGGTATTCAACTGGAATTCAAACTCGGCTTTCCGAGCCGATATACACTGTACCACAACGCACATTCGTCACTAAACGTTTGCAGCACTTAGTATTCCCAAGCGGTCACCCATCTAAATACTGACCAGGCTCAACGTTGATCGAGCGAGAACCGGTGAATTCAACGTGATAGGCCGTAAGCCTCTTCAAGGATGAAGTAGAGGATCGAGGTAGCAGAAATGCGGTTCTACAGAAGGATGCTGAGGATACCATGGATCGAACATGTGAGCAACGACGAGGTTTTGGGAGAGGATGAAAACGAGAAGAAAACTCATACTTAACATCCGGTATAGACAGTTGAGAATCCCGGCTCACGTAATGAGGAAAGAGGGCCTAGAAAATCTAATACTTACAGGATGGATAAAAGGAAAGAGAGACAGGGGAGAGCAGCGCAAGACATATTAGATGAACCTGAGCAAATGGATGGCGGAGCGGGATTTGCGAGAGATACCAAGAGGTAAAAAATATTGAGAGCGGCAAGAGACAGGTCCATGTGAAAGTCTATGATTGCCTGTTGTGAAGGGGCATGGTACATGAAGAAGACGTGGTGCAGCCACTGAAATCCATTGCAGGAGCGATAATGCACCCCGTGGCCAGATGCCAGATGCACCTTCTAGGTCAAACTGCTGATGTACATAGAAATTTTTTATTTTATAATTATATCGCCTCAAGCAAGGCATTTTACTGCCACTGTTTTGCAGGGGGTTTCATCGGAGGAACGTTATGAGAATGTGTGACAGGTTATAGGAGTTGTCAGGAAGTGGTTAAGAAAAGGATGGGTGTGGCCATAAAGTGAGGGGTCAATTTATATATTGATTGTAATATAAACTTGATCCCCCACTTTTTTATTTCCATAATTTCTTGTCTGTTGATAAGCCATAGAAAACTAATCAATCAGTCGATGAAATACTGATTTGCTACACATGCATGTATTTTAATTTTTTTTACATTTTCTGGAATATAAATGTATAGAATTTTTTATTTTTTTTACAATCATATCGCCTCAAGCAAGGCATTTTACTGACACTATTTTGCAGGGGATTACATAGGAGGAAAGTTGTGAGAAAGTGCGACAGGTTATAGGGGATGTCAGGAAGTGGGTAAGAGAAGGATGAGAATACTGATGAGAGTGGAGTGGACGGAGAAAGGAGCATGAGAAAGAGGATCCAGGTTAATGAGATAGGAGATTTAAATTTAGATTTAAATTCTTGGAGATTGTAGCTGTCGGAAAAGCAAGTAAATGAAAGGGAATTCCACAGGCGGAAGTGCGAGAAAAGAAGCTGATGAAGTAGAATTTGTGTTTACAATTTATTGGTTTCACAGTAAAAGGGTGGGACCTAGTTGCTTATCTTGTGGCTCGAGTAAATTTCTATTTAGGGGACACCAGTGTGCTAAGTTCATCGGAGAAGACACCGTGAAAGTATTTGTAAAATCACTAATGCTCCGGCGAGACACGAAGTGCAATGTCTATTTCCGCATCATAAAAGTTCCTTACTGACAAATTCATTTCAAAATTCTTTAAAGATTTAATGAATGATTCATGAATAACTATCAATAGTTATTGTAAGTTCAGTCCCTAGGCTAGATGAGAACATTAGTCCGAATATAAATAATGTCAATAATAATATTTTTTCTTTCTGTCTTTTTATTATCAGCTTCCCTTACTATTGGGGGACCTACCTACAAATGGACTCGTCCATACTTTTATAATATGGCTACCAACGCTTAATAGAGTCACTGCGTAGCAGACTTGCTTCTGCTGCGGTTGACACTGTCAGCACTCTGCCTTCGGTAGAGGGCGCTCTCTGCTTCCGAGCAGAGAGCAATAACCCAGTCGTGGTTCCGCCGGAGGGTAGAACCACGACTCGGTAAAAATAGACAGACATATTTTTGGCCCGGCTATATGGCCGGGAATACCCACATTAAAATGACCATGTGTCACATCCAGCCTTGCGTGGGGAGGCTAGTGAATATAGTCACTGAGTAGTAGAATTACCTTTGCTACCATTGACACTGTCAGCTCTCTGCCTTCGGGCAGAGAGCACTAACCCAGTCGTGGTTCCGTCGAAGGGTAGAATCACGACTGGGGAAAGATAGACAAATATATTTGGCTGGGCTATATGGCCCGGAAGACCCACATTAAAAAGACATTGTGCCACATTTTGCTCAAGTGGGGAGGTGACAAAATGTTGTCATTGAGTAGTAGCCAGAGAGTGAATAAATGAGTGAATCAGGACGCCTGCGAGAGAAAGTACTCTTCAGTCCACGTTTACCTTTGTACTACGTTTTCCTGAGAATATACTATTCAACCTGATATCCGAGTCCGTGTATTCTTTCTATGGCCCTTCGGTCATAACACTTTCTTTAATGACGTTTTCTTTCTCTCGTTCAGTTTCTTTATCACATTTTTCCTTCACCTTTCTATCTTTCTTTTTTTTTTCATTTCTCTCTCTCTCTCTCTCTCTCTCTCTCTCTCTCTCTCTCTCTCTTCTTTTGCTTCCTCTTTTGTCCCATTTTCTACTTCTTGTGTCTCTTTTCCATTTCTCTTCTCTCACTTTTTCTTTACGTTTTCATTTTTGTAAATTTTTATCGATTTTTTTTTTGTCGTTTACTATCTTTTATTTTACCCTTTCTTTAGATATGTCTCTTGTCATTCTTGTCATTCTTGTCATTCTTGTCATTCTTGTCATTCTCTTGTCATTCTCTTGTCATTCTTTCTAACGTAGAGCGTGCATGCGAATGTGTGTCGGCATATGGATTGATTTCATCTATAACTCTGTCACAGCGGTTGGGCATCCGATTGGGCTAGCACACTTGACGCGAACAAAACATTCACATTTACTCTATAGATAGATAGATAGATAGATAGATAGATAGATAGATAGATAGATAGATATGAACAGACAGCGATAGATAGATAGATAGATAGATAGATAGATAGATAGATAGATAGATAGATAGATAGATAGATATGAACAGAGATAGATAGATATGAACAGAGATAGATAGATAGATAGATAGATAGATAGATAGATATGAACATAGATAGATAGATAGATAGATAGATAGATAGATAGATATGAACAGACAGCGATAGATAGATAGATAGATAGATAGATAGATAGATAGATAGATAGATAGATAGATAGATAGATATGAACAGACAGCGATAGATAGATAGATATGAACAGACAGCGATAGATAGATAGATAGATAGATAGATAGATAGATAGATAGATAGATATGAACAGACAGCGATAGATAGATAGATAGATAGATAGATAGATAGATAGATATGAACAGACAGCGATAGGTAGATAGATAGATAGATATGAACAGACAGCGATAGGTAGATAGATAGATAGATAGATAGATAGATAGATAGATAGATAGATATGAACAGACAGCGATAGATAGATAGATAGATAGATAGATAGATAGATATGAACAGACAGCGATAGATAGATAGATAGATAGATAGATAGATAGATAGATATGAACAGACAGCGATAGATAGATAGATAGATAGATAGATAGATAGATAGATAGATAGATATGAACAGACAGCGATAGATAGATAGATAGATAGATAGATAGATAGATAGATAGATAGATAGATATGAACAGACAGCGATAGATAGATAGATAGATAGATAGATAGATATGAACAGACAGCGATAGATAGATAGATATGAACAGACAGCGATAGATAGATAGATAGATAGATAGATAGATAGATAGATAGATATGAACAGACAGCGATAGATAGATAGATAGATAGATATGAACAGACAGCGATAGATAGATAGATAGATATGAACAGACAGCGATAGATAGATAGATAGATAGATAGATAGATAGATAGATAGATAGATAGATAGATAGATACTTACCTGCATACAATCTGAATGTGGCAACTTCTAAATTTCTCCAAATTCTTCAAGCATTTGTTATAAACTTCTGTTAAGTTTGTATTATTTGCCTCCATTACTGAAAGTATATAAAACCGTTAAAAATGTCAGAAATTTATTCATGGACGTTGCATCAGTACTAAATCTAAATTGCTGTGCTTAGGCATGGGTTTCTTCATCAGCTTATGACCTTTACAAGGCATCAATCAATACAGTCTTTCCTACAAGCATTTAGTATGAATATATAAGAAGAGATCTACTTAATTTCCCACCATTGTGTCACGCATAATGAACTCAGTCAGTTTTATTCCCTTTTTTCGTTGTTACTGATTGCGTCTCGGAACGGAAATAAGAGAACTGATTTCGAACTACTTTCCTGTTCGTTGCATTTTAAACTATGGGAAGCTGGTTAATGTTTCTTTGATTCGGCCTTGTTTCAGACTTAACCGAACTCCCTACAGCTTTACAAGTTTTATGCAGAATTTATCATTATCAGAATTATCAGAGGATTTTCATCGTTATCAGAAGGTTGGTTGTCGGCTGGGTGGAATAATTTTGTGGAATAGTGTAAGAATAAAATATATATTTTTCATGTTAAAATAGAAATATATTAAAAGGGAATGAATAACAAATTGTAGAAGATAATGTGCAATAAGAAACATTATTAAGAAGTTAAGGGTAGAGTTTGTGTTCAAGAATAAAGTTATGGGTATCAAGACTTGTAGATTTTCGTAGTAGTAATTGTTGAAAAAGATAAAAATAAAGAGAACAAGGTGCGACCTGATCTTATCTCCGGGTCGGTTTGAAGTTGAAGTTAAATTTTAGTTGTTTCTATCGCGGCTCCCACCTGACTCTCTCTGACTGACTGACACTGATGAAGTCTTTTTATTGTAATCTAAATTTTTTCACACTTAATCGCGAAGTCCTTTTGGTCTTGAAAGTTGCTCCCATTAGTCAAAAATCAATTTAACACCTACTTGTGAATTCTGGGTTCGAATTTTTCTTTAAGCACATGGTCAATCCTTTTCTTATTTGCGAAAACCAGGATTTCACACGTCATTGTGAATTTTTGTAAAAGTGAAGAAGGTTGATTTTAATTAATTTCTATCTATTCACATACGCGCAAATAATCTTCGTAAAGCATGTGAACCCATCCCCATTCCATCTACAGGTTAAAATATAAAACTTGACTCTTCCAAAACCATTGTTATTCTTATGACAAGTGTTATTCACTCTCAAACAAAGAATTATCCTTACAATGCTAAATACTTCTGATTTAAACACCCTACAATAGGTTGACAAGTCGTAAAAACGTATTCAATTGTTATTTGCTTGATTTTTACGAAAGTAAAACTTTGTTGTGTTTTTACTTACCGAATTCTCGAATGGAAGGTGATTTTTGAAGGGTTTCAATAAATTCTTTGTGTGCCTTTGGCATATAGTTCCTCATTGTAACAAGGAAATTTTGTTTATCTAAATAAAAAAAAAACTAAGATGATAGTCTCTTTTTTCATTCAAATTATTTATACATCTCTGTAAGTAGTTTAAAATTCAACAATGTGGGTTAAGTAATGACGGTCATGAATAACGCGATCAAAGGTTTTTAATATGCAGCGGGATAATTAAGAAGATAATGAGGGGGGTGAAAGATAAAATGGTTTTCATGTTAGAGAAGCGTTCGTAAAGCTTTAGCTACCCGTTTATTCTGAGCAAGATGAACTTTAACGTATACAGGGTTGAACGCTTAAACTACATTGCTGGAAGTGGTCATTTCACCCCAAGCAAGGCATTTCACTGCCACTGTTGTGCAGGGGGGAACATAGAGGAAAGTGATGAGAAAGAGTAGTTGGGGGGTTACATAGGGGAAAGTGATGAGAAAGAATGGTTAGGGGGTTACATAGGGGAAAGTGATGTGAAAGAGTAGTTGGGGAAAGTGATGAGAAAGAGTGGTTAGATATAGGAATTTTCAGTAGGAGGGTGATAGACGGGTAAGGATATCGAGGATGAGGGTTGGGTAGTTGGGAAGAGTGTTTGAGAGAATGGGTGCGAGTTAGTGCGTAAGGAGGTGTCTATTATTTTAATTTTGCTCTCTCTCTCTCTCTCTCTGTGTGTGTGTGTGTGTGTGTGTGTGTAAAACTGAAAAGAGGCAGACTGATCACATGCTCTTTTCATAACTGAAAGAACAATTATATAATGGATTGACAGTCAGAAATGAAGTCCTCTCTGTTTTAGTGCTGCCCAGCCCTGTCTTTAATCATCTATAAAATATATGCAACTAGTTTAAATTGGACACGATCATTTCTAATTAAAAAGAATTAGTTCATAAATATATATATTTTTTTATAATGATCTTAAAAGGCTTCTTCCAAAAGGCAATGGGCTAAAAACATTAAAGCAAATTATCACACTTGGCTCAGAAAGATTATCAGTCTAAACGTTACACGACATTAAATACAAATAAAAGCAATTTACCATCGTTATGTTCAACACCAAGACCAACATCCAGTGTTTGAATTGTGGAACTTTGCCCTGCACTGCCGCCAATCATCTACAATGTATATGGGGTCAAATTTTATTATACGCTTAATCATTAATATATATATATATATATATATATATATATATATATATATATATATATAAGAAAATTCAACACATAATTAAAAGATTATAAATACAGATTTATTTCGACAGGCGTATAAAACACGTACTGAAAAATCAAATAGCTTAATTTAATTCAGAACTTTAAAAAAATATACCTTAGCACAGAGAAGAAATATTGATGATAGGTGATGGGTACAGAAGTATACAGCTTAGAATTAAAATGAAGCGATTGTACCGGAAATGTCACAAAAATTAAAAAACATACACTGACCTACACATATACAAAAATAAGTAATAAAAGAAAAACAGTCTAATATACAAGAAACAACACAAGTGAATAGATATAAACACATACAAACAAATGCACAAAAACGCAGACCTTAGATATATATACACGCAATATATACATTCATTATACACAAAACACAAACTAACCATATAAGAACAAAAATGAAGAAATTTCAAATACAAACGTAAAAAAGAAAATGAGCAAATAGAACCAAATATAATTACAATCCCAAATAATTAAAAATCACAAACATTTAAAAAAAATATAATAATAAAATAAAATAAAAAATAAAATTAACAATGGAAAACAGCTGAATTTAATAGAAAAATATTTGCATTTATAAAAAAAATCCAATCCCACTAAACAGCTAATTTAAATCTGTTTTTATGTCGGCATTTAAAAATAATTCAATTCCTCTAGTTAAAAAGCTGGCTATTTCCATTAAATTAAACTATTTTATTTTCTCATCTAAACATAAGTTACATCAATATCTAAAACTGGTAGGAGTTTCTGATTTTTCTATAATCTCCTATTTGATCTAAGGCGAGAGGCTTTTTAATCCTCAGATATTTTAGATATTTAGACAGAACGGTCTGGAATTTAAGGTGGGGGCTTGTGAAGGAATATTTATGAGTATAAAATCTGTATTTGTCTATATTTCTTAGATGAGGTAGTATTGACAATATTTACAGTATTCGGACTATTGTCCTCATCTTTGTTGCCATATGTACGAAGTTTCGGCCGTTGTACGCTCCAGCCTTCTTCAGGTGCTAGGAATTTTCGAACCATTTATTACAATCACTGGGGTATATGAACTCCAGAAATAACTCACGTAATAACTCGTTTACAAATGAATATATATATATATATATATATATATATATATATATATATATATGCAGCCTTTGAGATTTCACTCGCCCGATCGACTCAGTCGATTAAAAACTTAATTGGGTGATTAAAGTTTATTGCTTTACTCGCTCGCGGCCGATGAAAAATCTTCAAATATAGAAAAAGGAAATTTGATTACTTTTACAACCCAAAAGTATGCCATTGAAGATTCACAAGTTACTTAGCATGACCTACAATGACTTTTTTTCGTCCCGGTCAGTGTAAACATTCGTTTAATTAACGCTTCCAGAGTGGAGCCAAAATGTCTCTGTCGCCCAGATTAAAGACTCTTAACTGAACATTTATATTTTCTCCCCGATTACAAAAAGTAAAAACGAATATTTGAAAGAAAGAAAAGAAAAATACGCATAGTTCTTTCAACCACGCACCGAAAAACAAATTATAAAGAAGTAAGTAATGTTTTATAGAAAATCGTTGAGAAAATCAGAGGTGTTATTTTTTATCATCTATGAGATGGAGGTCGGGGTTAAACAGAAGAAAGAAACTACGAATTTAGGTACCTCCACTCAGTTGACAAAAAAAACAGCATATCATGGTGTTAATAAAAACAAAAGTTTTATCATCAAAATGTTTATGCTATTAGTAAAAGGAAAGATCAAATTTTCTTGTTATAATTTTTTAAAAAAATTTAAATCCTTTCTAACACGTTCGAAATTTTAATTAAAGTTTCATTTTTTGTTTTTCGTCAGCAATTCACGCTATGTTTACGTAAAGCGACTATTAAGAAAATAGAGTCGCTCGAGTAAAAAGTCGAGTGATTTCTTTTTCAATTCTCAAAGGCTGTATGTAGGATAATATATATATATATATATATATATATATATATTGTCCTACATTTATAGCACGACTAAGTGCATTATGCAATTATCAGGTGTCTATTATAAACTGACCGTTTTTTGTTCTTGATTTGTTCATGGTAGTTATATATTATAATGCGGGAATTCTATTTTTAAATTTTTAATTTTGTAATTTAATTGGATTTAAAATTTCGACATGAAATTAGGAATTAAAATTTCAAAAGTGAAATTAATTAAAATTTAAATTAATAGGTAGAATATTTTTTTTAAACATTTTTTGAGGTTGAACTTTCTCTGCGTACATGTCCAAGGGGATTACTTGTTTTATTTCTGGGGAAAACAAAATTCATTAATAATAAAACATAGTTTAAAAAGAATGTAAGAATGATGTTGATCTTAGTCAACGTATTTCAGCAGGTATTCATTTCTATGTTTGAATGTAATCAAAGTTTGTTTACTTAATTATGGTTAATATATTAAGGTTTAAGAAAAGTTTTTCTAAAGGATATAAATTACATCAAAATCTTATATATATATATATATATATATATATATATAGTGTATCAAGGTAGCAGATGATTTTCTAAATATATATTGTTAAATATAACAGATAATGAATGTCTATTATGTTTAATCATTAGCCGTTCTAAACATCGTATTTTGGCTTTAACCCTCTAGGGCCATTCGTATCATATTTGATACAGTATTTCCCTATAAGGAAACATTTGGTATTTCCCTATAAGGAAACATTTGGTATTCATTGACTGAGCAGTCAGTACTGCTTTCATTTGAAATTTAT
The DNA here is from genome assembly GCA_037127315.1 of Ascarosepion bandense. Taxonomy (NCBI): domain Eukaryota; kingdom Metazoa; phylum Mollusca; class Cephalopoda; order Sepiida; family Sepiidae; genus Ascarosepion; species Ascarosepion bandense. Next base: position 72,834 of record JBBBDQ010002396.1, on the reverse strand, counting down.
AAAATATTTCTCTTAAAAAAATTTTCAGGAAAATATTTCTTTCAAGGCTTGTTTTCATACTGTATCAAATATGATACGAATGGCCCTAGAGGGTTAATTTCAGGTGAAAATAAAGACAAAAATTCTCCGACATATATATATATAGTAGAATTAATATTTCAAATTATTTCATCATTGCATTTATTTATATATGCGTCATAAGATAAGTACCTAGAAACTTCTCTTACCTCCTCAAGTGCAGCGAAGTGCAAAACTGTGATGTGCTATCAATTCTTCAAGTCGTCCGAAAACTTTTCGTGAGATTTTCCACCATTCCGTTTTGGTACCTATCAATAGATCACTGATGCATGTAGATACAAAACACTTCGTGCGAACTAACTTTTCTACCATGTTCCATCGGTACGTGTTTGAGATCCTGTTTGTCTACCATCAGAATGGATGACGATAGTCTCCTAGAGACTGCGCCTCCTTGGCCCACTCTCTCAACCGACCTCAAATTGAATAGCTACATCGAATCCATAGCTGCATCTACTTCTAGGATGGTGGGATCACTGTGTTGGGCTAGAATTTTTTTCTCGTCAGGACCTGTGTTGGACATTTATAAAACTACTATTCGTCCATACATTGAATACTGTTGCCTTATCTGGCCGGGTGCTCCTGCTATTCATATTTATCCAAAGAAAGATCTGCAATATAATCGATCTTGACCTGGCAGCCCACCTTCAGTCTCTTTGACACCGATGTGACATAGCCTCCCTTAGGTCCTTTCTACAAATATTTCAATGGTAACTGCTCTGACGAGCTTTTTCCCTGGTTCCTGACCATATGTATTTTCGTATGTTACTCAATTTACTTCCAGGTTCCAGCCTTTTACCGTTAAAGGAGTTAAATGTAACCGTGTCTTCTACTCTAACAGATTCTTTTCTCGCACTTCCCGTTTGTGGAACTTTCTTCCGTTTACTTGCTTCCTGTTGTATCGTCGAAGTGGTAAACAATACACAGATGATAAAATAAGATCATATTCGGTAGATACAATATAATAGTCGATAGTAGATCGCAACATTATGGGTGGTTGAGTTAGCAAGTAACACGCAGGTTAAGAGTAGCCCTCAGCTCACACTAACTAACTTCCTTTTTCAACCGACTCACTCTTTCTATCTACGCGTGAACCCGGTCACGTCATCGAGCCACGTCACTGATGTGTGTTGTGGTGCAGTGGATGTCGGCTTGGGTGTCGGTGAGCCGAGTTCGAATTCTAGTTGAGTACCCTGCATTCACATCAGCACTAGTACCCTTGGGAAAGGTAGTAATCAGTCACTTCCCTCCAGTTATGGGTTAAATAACAAGATGAGGCCTGGAGGTAACCCATCTAGTGTTGGTGTCACAGTAAAAACACTCTTGGAAGCCCTGGCGAAGCATCATGTATTCAGCTATTTGACAAGATTATGAATTTCGCTGCTAACTGCGCCAGGGTCCCAATTGCACAGGGAATACTGGAAGGGGTAGTGAGTTCGATCTCGGCCGAGGCCACAAGGCGACGACGATCGATCCACATCACAACACTTCACTGATAAATCTCTAAAAGATTAAATCTTTAAAATTTCTAAAAGTTTAAATGCAACACCAATTGCTATCTTCTACCTCCTTCATTCTCATCCTTCTCTTATTCTTTTTTCAACATCTCCTGCAGATTATTTGTTGTTTTTTCTTTTTTTTGTTTGTTTGTTTGTTAGTTTGTTTGTGTTTTGTTTATTTCTGGGTGGGGGTCATTCTCACTATTAACTCCTGCGCACCAGTGGTAGTTCTGACGTGCTTTGGGTAAAATGATTATAAAAAATGTCCTGGGAACATGGTATCCCCACCATTCGTACAAAATCTCCAGAAGGCTCCCCAAATATGTTCTTGGCAACGAGAAGCCGATAATACGGTGCATTATCATACTGGAATAGATCACGCTTATCGGAGTATACTGAGTCCTTCTAAAGTGGCAAATGAACTCAGTCTACGCCATGTGTGTGCATATCAGAATATCGCGGAACTGGCACCAACCTGCTTAGTGCTTTGTTTGCAACTGGTGCTGATGGTTTTGTGCTATCTGCGTCACGTCAGGACAATGGCAGCAACTCGAAATTAACTGAAATGGTGATTCATGGGACCACCCTACAAACCAGTCTTCCAAACTTCAATTAGCTACATAACTAAACTAACTAAACAAGGTTAGTTAGTCCGTTCGGTGTAGTGTTAACAGGGGTAAACTGGTAAGTTTTCTTCTCCTATATCCCAAGGGTGCTTTAGAAAGCTGAACTGGCCTGCAGGATGTGTGTATGATAATCTTTACTTGAATGTGGATGTATTATGAGCCAGCGCCATCAATTAAGGGCATGTGGTCGACTACGTCTCTGTTCACGTTAGCTGTAACAACATCTGTTAGATATCCTCGGTATGAACTTGACTCTGCAGATAAAGGAGTGTCAGTTTCAGAAATAGAATATTTCATCCGTGAGTGAACCATGACTATGGCTCGTTCAAACACTTTTAATTCACGACACCTTCCCATAAAGAAGTCATCTAGCCAGAGTTCACACTGATTCGCTAGGTGTCAGAAACCAACTGATATAAGTCTGGGCAATTCCATGTAGTGTCATCTACCATTAACTTTATATGTCAGCATACAACTATTCTATGATTTCGGAAACGTCAGTATATATATATGTATATATATATATATATATATATATATATATATATATAGTAGTTCTTGCAATGGTTTATAAAAGCATAGTTTCACTACACAAAAATTCTCATGTTTCGGAGCACATCCGCTCCTCTTCGGGTGATTTGTGGAACTGAAAATAAATAGTGGAAACGATTTATTTTTGGAAATGTGAGATGTAGGTTCGGAACAAGAAATCGGAGAGCCGAGTTCGAATTCCAGTTGAATTGGCTTTAACTGTACAGACCACGGGTATTTGAAGACTTATATATTAGCAAGATATTCCAGTGGATATCGGCTCGGAACAAGAAATCCGAGAGCCGAGTTCGAATTCCAGCTGAATTCATTGCATTCACTTACGCGCAAATACCCTTGGGAAAGGTATTAATACGTCTCTTCCTTCCAGTTATGGGTTAAATAACAGGACAGATTGGGTTTTATAGCCTTGGCTGGCAACCAGTCTACCGCAGAAAGCAATGGCAACCTACTGCGGGATAATCTTCTGCCCAGTCAGTCATATCACTTTCGAGACATGATCGCACAAGCGTGTTTCACGTATGGCACTTAACTGACTGAGATGTAGGTGATGTGGGGTATGGGAATTTAAAGTGTCTAAGCTGTTCCGTCGGCAGTTTGTAACCATAGAGATACAGATTTAGATTAGGAGAGGGGGGAGAGGTAGCTTAGTTCGAGACAGGTCACTTTTTAGTTTTGTCTGGGTAATTCGCATAGTGGAACCTTTGATTTTTTAAATGGGTAGACACTTTTTATTTGACTACTATCTATGAGTGGATTAAATAGAGTGACTTTTAAGTATTGTTTGGGTTTATTTTATTTTATTAATATAATATTCATTTTTTTTATTTTGTGGATGAAATATGGATATTAATTAACTTTTGGAAAAGATTATTTTATCTGAGTAAGGTATCTAGTGGGGCTACATAATACTTCAAATAGGTAAATAATTTTAACTGTAAGTTGATTTTTATATTAGAGCACGGGTTATGACTGATACCTTTTGATTGATTAAATTTTAACGAAAAATACTTTCGATGTTTACATAACACTGTTAATTCATCCCTACAGTTCAATAGTTCACCGTTGTTGGGGTAACTTACAATGTGCAGCTTTTCACTCAGTCATAAGGGGCAGATGTCGTTAAACAAGTTACAGACTCTAGTTTTTCCCAGGATATATATATATATATATATATATATATATATATATATATATATATATATATTGTTTATTATTATTATTATTATTTGATCTCGTGAGTATGCTACAACAATTGTCTTAAACTATATAGATATTAAATTTCCAGACATATAGAGATTTGAGAAGACATGCTTTCAGTTAATACCTCAATGATATTCTTAACATTCTAGCTGCTTCTAGTAATTCTATCTTCTAGCAATTCTATCTTCTAGCAATGCGATCTTCGTATGGTTCCGATGCTTCTTCTGGCTTTCAGTTCGATCAAACTCTCCGGAAATATTCTAAAGACTCCAACAAAAATGGACGCGTCTATCTTTTTCAGTTGCACGAATTTATTCTATTGTCAGTTGAAATAGTAAAATAGGCTGTATGACATTCTTTTTTTTTTGGGGGGGGGGGGTCAGACCGAACAAAAAATGGAGTATCTTTTTGAATGTCAAAATTGCAGATAATTATGCGTTTGTTCTCCAAGACAAACTTCTGGTTTGTTCAAATACCCGTGGTCTGTACAGTTAAAGCCAAGTTGTTTGCACAGTTCCTAATTCATCACTTCTCCTGCCCGATCATGTTTGTTTAATACTGGACCATCTATGTCCATTCATTACAGCATAGATATCATTTTTGTTCCCTCAGACACTGTGTTTACTTTTATAATATGTCTAATTTGTTTCTAATAAAGTCGTTACTGATTACAAGTTTCTTAAATACTGTTCGGAGGGATACAGTTTCTCTTTTCAAGTGTCCTCAGCGCAAGCATGTTCATGTACTTTCCTTTGTATTTCGGTTTGCTCGAAATTTGCTTCATTTTTGTATCAGTTTTATTATTTTACTTGTTGTAAAAATAACTTTAAAAATTATAAACCTTATTTATTAATCTACCCTCGCATTACAAGGCCAAAGTGCCACTCGAGTGAGAATAATGCTGAAAGAGTTTTTTGAGGGAGGTTAGAGTAAGAGGTGGGAGGCGCAGTTTATGATGATTTGGAGGAAAGACGACGGTTAACTCTAGACTTGAACAGTTTATTGCAGTGGTTTGAGAAGCATCCTCTTGGGAGTCGGTTTAGCAAAGTAGATTCACAGGAAATAATCTTTAATCGTTTTGATAATAGTTTTATGCCCGAATCTCATCTAAAAGTTTACTTATCATCGAAGCCCGGTAACTTTAACCAAATCTCCGAGAATTATTCAGATTTGAAATTTAAAAAAACGAAATACCTTCTGTGGTTCTTCAGATATTCCTTCATAAATCAGCCCGTCGGGTATTGCGCTGCCCTCAGTGCCCCACCTGTTCAAAAAAAAGTTTCAATATCAATATACGAGTGCAACGTGAAACGAGTTAGTGAAACTATATTCGAAATAAGCATTTCTACAGTGTAACCTTAAATGTGATGCTGATTCTTCAGTATGGCAGTGTATGTTGAACAATATCTTCGAAGATGAAGGAAAAACTTGAAACAGCTGAAATGTGGTTCTACAGAAGGATGCTGTGGATATCATGGATCGAGTATGTGAGCAATGATGAGGTGTTCGAAAGGATGGAAATGAAAAGGAAATTAATACTGAGTATCAGGAAGAGACAACTGAAGTTCCTGGGACATGCAATGAGAAAGGAGGGCTTAGAGAACCTGATACTAACGAGCCAGATAGAGGGGAAAAGAGACAGGGGAAAGCAGCGGATAACATATTTGAAGGACCTGATCAGGTGGATGATGGAACGAGGGTTGCGTGGAGTAACAGGAGAAAGCGTGCTAAGAGCCACCAGGGATAGGGAGACGTGGAAAGCCATGATCGCCTACGTCCTGAAAGGACAGGGCACATAGAAGAAGAAGAAGAAGAAGAAGAAGAAGAAGAAGAAGAAGAAGAATCTTTAGCAAGATCCAGTCAGTTAAGTGCCATACCTGATTCACACTTGGGCAATCATGTCGCAGAAGAGATATGACTGACTGTGTAGAAATCTTTTCTGCAGTGGTCGCTATTATTTTCTGCGATAGACTGGTAGCCAACCATGGCTATAGAACCAAATCTGTCCTGCTACTTAACTCATAGCTGGAGAGAGTGTTTGTGCGTAAGTGAATGCAACGAATTCAACTGGAATTCGAACTCAGATGTCCGTTTTCTTTTTTGGCACGTAACTGAATGCAATGAACTTGAACAGAATTCGAAATCGGATCATCGATTCCTCAATTCGAGCCGGTATCTATTACTTTGCCGTGTCTCCACTTTATAAATTAGATTATTTCAGATGGATATTAATTTGAAAGCACCTTCTAACAATCTCAAAAATCCCCACGAATCTACTCGCAAGACGGGAATTACGATTCTGAAATGTTTCGCAATTTTTTTTAAAAAGTGACTTACCCGGCCAGGAAGGGACGCATGACGTTGTAAAAACAATCAGGCGGCAGTTTCTCTGTAAATTAAAAAAAAATCTCGCAAATAAACTAACACTGACAAGTCTTAAAATATATCTAAAATAGAATTATCTATATAAATGTATTTTGGTCTAGGCTTGTCATTAATCTGACATCCAATCATATGAAAAGCATTTCCATTTGTAGTTGGATTGCATTTGAAAGCATAGCGTTACAAAAAGTTGAATTTAACTTTCTTCTCATAAATATCTCAAGCTTATTTTCAAAGATACCAAAAGCGTATAAAAATTTTGATATTATTATGGCTGGGATTTCAAGTCCCTTAAACTGGCAACCTTGTCGATAAATATAGCTGACTAGAGATATAAATGTGATTTGGAATATTAAAAGAAATGTGCAGATATCTATAATATCTAAAAGATGTTCTTTAATAAATGTTTTAAATCAGAATTTTCCATGAAATTGAGATACTTTATAAAACATCTCGAACACATGTAATTCTATTTATGATGCATGCCTTTAAATAACTATTTTCATCATTATTTCTGTTTAACGCAATAAGAAATTATGTCAGTTATTTAAAACTGTTGTCTAGATTAACACATCTCTTAATAATATGACTTGGCTTGGACTCGTGCAAATACAAGGGCCATCCAATAAATAGGGTGAATTTTTCGGTATAAAGACTTCTACGAGAGTCATTCAATAAATAAGGTGAACTTTTCGTTAAAAGGACTTCTACGAGGGTCATTCAATAAATAAGGTGAATTTTTCGGTATAAGGACTTCTATGAGGGTCATTCAATAAATAAGGTGAATTTTTCGGTATAAGGACTTCTATGAGGGTCATTCAATAAATAAGGTCAATTTTTCGGTATAAGGACTTCTACGAGAGTCATGCAATAAATAAGGTGAATTTTTCGGTATGAGGACTTCTACGAGAGTCATTCAATAAATAAGGAGAATTTTTCGGTATAAGGACTTCTACGAGAGTCATGCAATAAATAAGGTGAATTTTTCGGTATAAGGACTTCTACGAGGGTCATTCAATAAATAAGGTGAATTTTTCGGTATAAGGACTTCTACGAGGGTCATGCAATAAATAAGGTGAATTTTTCGGTATAAGGACTTCTACGAGAGTCATGCAATAAATAAGGTGAATTTTTCGGTATAAGGACTTCTACGAGAGTCATGCAATAAATAAGGAGAATTTTTCGGTATAAGGACTTCTACGAGGGTCATTCAATAAATAAGGAGAATTTTTCGGTATAAGGACTTCTACGAGAGTCATGCAATAAATAAGGAGAATTTTTCGGTATAAGGACTTCTACGAGAGTCATGCAATAAATAAGGAGAATTTTTCGGTATAAGGACTTCTACGAGGGTCATGCAATAAATAAGGAGAATTTTTCGGTATAAGGACTTCTACGAGGGTCATGCAATAAATAAGGAGAATTTTTCGGTATAAGGACTTCTACGAGAGTCATGCAATAAATAAGGAGAATTTTTCGGTATAAGGACTTCTACGAGAGTCATGCAATAAATAAGGAGAATTTTTCGGTATAAGGACTTCTACGAGAGTCATGCAATAAATAAGGAGAATTTTTCGGTATAAGGACTTCTACGAGAGTCATGCAATAAATAAGGTGAATTTTTCGGTATAAGGACTTCTACGAGGGTCATGCAATAAATAAGGTGAATTTTTCGGTATAAGGACTTCTACGAGAGTCATGCAATAAATAAAGAGAATTTTTCGGTATAAGGACTTCTACGAGAGTCATGCAATAAATAAGGTGAATTTTTCGGTATAAGGACTTCTATGAGGGTCATTCAATAAATAAGGTGAATTTTTCGGTATAAGGACTTCTACGAGGGTCATTCAATAAATAAGGTGAATTTTTCGGTATAAGGACTTCTATGAGGGTCATTCAATAAATAAGGTGAATTTTTCGGTATAAGGACTTCTATGAGGGTCATTCAATAAATAAGGTGAATTTTTCGGTATAAGGACTTCTATGAGGGTCATTCAATAAATAAGGTGAATTTTTCGGTATAAGGACTTCTAATACAGATAGAAGTTTTTTTGGTTTTTTTTATTTTTTATTTTTATTTTTATTTTTTCCCCTCTTACTTCTTTTTCAAAGGAGTTTAATTCTTTTGCAGATTGAAAAAAAACTTTGAGAGTTTTGGAGATTAACAAATATGGCCGACCAAGAAGCATACTCCAGTATTGAACAGAGGTCAGTTATCAAGCTTTTGGTTGCTGAAGGGTACAAACCAGTTGAAATTTATAGAATGTCAACTGTGTATGGTGCCACATGTTTCAGCTAAAAAATGTCTTTTGTGGGCTAAATTGTTTAAAGAAGGACGGAGCAATGTTAAGGATGAAGACAGGCCTGGGTTGGGGGGGGCCTACAGAAGTGAGGTCTCCTGATGTGATCGAATCAGTCAATGATCTCATTCAGTCTGACAGAAGAGAAGGGTGACAGTGGATGATATTGCAAGGACTTTGAGTCTATCTGTTGGGTTAGCACACAAAATTGTCCATGATGACCTTGCCTGCTCGAAGGCCTCACATAGCAGCCCAAACGGTGCAAACTATCAACGAGCTGGGCTGAGAACTGCTCCCTCATCCCTCTTACAAACCAGACCTTGCCCCTTCAGACTTTCACCTGTTTGGTCCCTTGAAAGCGTTCACAAGAGGCACGAAGTTTAAAGTGACGTTGAAGTCAAAAGTGCTGTGAGCGATTGGCTGAGACATCAGTCCAAAGATTTTTACGCTGAGGGAATACGGAAGCTTGTGCACAGATGGGGAAAATGTGTGACACTGCTGGGAGACTATTTTGAAAAATAAAAAGAAGTAAAACTTGTATCTGTATTAGAAGTCCTTATACCGAAAAATTCACCTTATTTATTGAATGACCCTCGTAGAAGTCCTTATACCGAAAAATTCACCTTATTTATTGATTGACCCTGGTAGCAGTCCTTATAGCGAAAAATTCACCTTATTTATTGAATGACCCTCGTAGCGTATATACTGACGCCGAAAATCTTTAGTAGAGAGCTAGTCGGGAGCTAGGTTTATATGCTTCCTCTAGAATTTAGTAAGACTACGTCGATTTCAAACGACATTATATTCAATGATGGTGTTATTCAATGGAAAATGTAATTCGACTGAAACGATACAAGTGGACCCATGTCGAAAAAAAGTATCGGATAAAGAAAGTGCATATCCCAAAAAAAGGACTGTTCTGAAGATGAACACGCCTCTCTATAACATGACTTAGACTCGTCCAAATCGTATGTAGACTAACGCCGATAATCGTTACCAAAGCTAGCCAGGGGCGAGCCTTATATCCTTACTACAAAATTCAGTAAAACTACGTCGTCAAAAAGAAAATTATATTTCATGATTGTGTTATTTCATTCATTAGAACGAAGACATAACAAAAACGTATCCATTCATTTCTTTAAATATTACTTTGCTTACGTTTCGAGTACAAAAATAAAGCTAGCAAATATAGACTTCGAAATGTCCCAATGTGTTTTTCTTAGAGTTGGTTTGTTTTGCTTCGTTAGGTTCCCCTGGTTTAATGTAAAATCCACTTCGTTTGGAAATGTTTTCGCAAATTAAAATGGGAATACAGATTTAGGGTCTTTTGACGTAGTGTAATGGTTAGAAAGCATGTCTCGCTAGAATCTATTGCAACTGAGTAGTGAGTTCGATCATCACTGGGTGTCCTATATTTTCGGCCTTGTGCCACATATAAGTGGCGCTTAGAAAATCAACTCTAGACCGGTAATTTACAGTTTAAACGCAAAGATGTCTTAACATTGTCATGCATAAAATGATTCACTTTTGGTTTTTTCTTTCTATCTAATGTAGTCTTTCTATGTTCTAGTCAGTCAGTTGAGTGCCATACGTGATACACGCTTGGGCGATCATGTCTCGAAAGAGACATGACTGACTGGGAAGAAGATTATCGCGCAATAGGTTGCCATTAATTTCTGCGGTAGACTGGTTGCCGACCAAGGCTACAGAACCCAATCTGTCCTGCTATTTAACCCATAACGGGAAGGAAGAGACGGATTAATACCTTTCTCAAGGGTATTTGCGCGTAAGTGAATACAATGGATTCAGCTGGAATTCGAACTCGGCTCCCCGGTTTCTCGTTCCGAGCCGATATCTACTGTACCACAACGCACATAAGTAGAATATCCAAATACATTTAAACTTACCATTCATACGCTTCAAGACTTCAACCATTTTGTTCCCTGCTTCTTCAACTTTCTTTAGACAACTGCATAGACGAATGGCGTCATTATCAACAACGGCTTGAATACCCTGGATGATATTCTGCAACAAACAAATCGTTCTAATTAACTGCAAATAAAACGTTTCTTAAAAAATTGTAATGGTTATTTTGGGGCGAAGTTTTGAACAGATCCAGTTTTTCTGATCAAATCGTGAAATGAAAATTGTCTTGAGCGGCCACTCTTCTAGATCATTTTTTCACTAATGCAGGTGTTTTATATTGATTCGAGTAAGAATAGATTAAACCCGAAGTTGAAGTTCTTCTCAGCTTTGCTGATAAAAAAGCCGACACAGATATATAAAAATACATAATATTTTCATTATTATTATTATTCTCTGTTCTTCAGTGACAAGTGGTGTAGTCGGGGTTTAGTTGGCGTTAGGCACACGCACGAGTTGACGATTCGACTGCTGTCAATTCTGAAACTGTAAAACTGACTCACTGTGACCGCTGACGTCAATTAAATAATTGTCTCCATTGACATCTACAGTTTCCCGTGCCTCCGTACCATCTGAGGCGTTGACCCTTCTTTGACATCCGTTTGACAAAACAAAATTCAGCGACATCGCCCAGTCCAAAATACATTCCTTAGCAAAATTCTGTCATTTTCACTGGCAGTCATGAATAATTCCAGCATTATTCCACACCAACCAAGATATTATACAACACAGGTATTCCCAAGATTTCTATCATTGCACCTACGCTGACCTTAATTTTAATCAACGAACTACATGCTATTATCAGTTCTAAACTTGCTATTTTTTTTAATCATCTCACCCCAAGCAAGGCATTCCACTGCCACTATTGCGCATGGGGCTACATAGGGGAAGATAAAGAGAAGGAGTGGTTAGACATAGGGAATGTCAGGAGAAAGGTGACAGATGAGTAAGGATACCGAGGATGAAGGTTGGGCAGATGGGAAGAGTGTTTTTTTTTAATAATCTCACCCCAAGCAAGGCATTCCACTGCCACTATTGCGCATGGGGCTACATAGGGGAAGGTAAAGAGAAGGAGTGGTTAGACATAGGGAATGTCAGGAGAAAGGTGACAGATGAGTAAGGATACCGAGGATGAAGGTTGAGCAGATGGGAAGAGTGTTTGATAGAATGGGAGCAGGTTAGTGTGTTAGGAGGTATCTATTGACCTTACATTTAAACTCCTGGAGATTGTAGCCGTCGGGGAAGCAATCGTGCGGAAGGGAATTCCACAGTCGGGAAGTGCGAGGAAAGAATATAAAAAGAATATATAAAGAAAGATATTTATGCAGATGACGCTACTGTTTGCTCCTGTCGTAATAGTAAGTTTGATCGGTTCGAAAATATCAAATTTGAAGCTGAGCTAAACAATAATCTACAACTATGAGAAGGAATAGTTCATGTTAATGCCTACGAAATTAAACAGCGCTCTATTAAACCTCTGAGAGAATCTTCTGGTCTTCCATTAGCATGGTTGATTCTAATCTCCAGGAGAGTGACGCATTGCGCCTTCGTTGGATAATTATGTACGCTGGCATGAAGTGGATGTATGTATGTATGTCGCATTCACCCTAGTCGGGTTGAGCCAGCTTCCTCCCTGACGGAGCAAGTCTCATTGGGATTTGTTTAAGGGCAGGGTCCCAAGTCCTACCCTGTTATTTAACCCATAACTGGAGGGAAAGGACGGATTAATACCTTTCCCAAGGGTACCAGCGCGCAAGTGACTGCAGGGCATTCAACTGGAATTCGAACTCGGCTCACCGATTTCTCTTTCCGAGCCAATGTCCACTGCACCACAACGCACATCCGTCACTATACGCTTACAGCACCTGGTATTCCCAAGCGGTCACCCATCTAAGTACTGACCAGGCTCAAAGTTGCTTAACTTCGGTGATCGAGCGAGAACCGGTGTATTCAACGTGATATGGCCGTAAGCCATGAAGTGGATAGATTACATTGAATCAATTTGTAGGTTTGCTGCTAAGAAAGTTACTTCACTGTGTGTTTTTTCTGTCCAGAATCTAGCTTAGAGGTCTACCTTTCTTTCATGCATTGAACATTATTGCCACATCTGATGTGGTGCTTCTGCTATCTATTTAAAAAGTATTTATAAAATCTCAAAAAGAATCTGCAATTTTATTGGTCCTGACTTGGTATCTTGGTTTCAATCATTTCCCTACCACCGTAACGTAGCTTTCTAATGCATTTTCTGCAAATGCTTTCATGGAAATTTTTCTGGTGAACTCTCCTCTCAGGCACCTTGACTTTATGAATTTAAGCGCTGTACTAGATTTGTGGCAAGTTCTCATCATTTTACTGTTGAAATGTCGAGATGTAACCGTAAGTTCTATGCTACGTGTGTCTTCTTTCACGCTTCTCCCATGTGCAACTCTCTTGCGGCTTCTTGTTTTCCAGTTAATTTTAATCTTCAAAAATTTAAATGTCATATAATTTTTTATAGTTGAACTACTCCTGAAATTAATTTTTTGTTTTTGTTTGTTCTATTGTTTTGTTTGTTTTTTTGTTTTTTTTGGTCTTGGGTTTTTTTTTTTGGGGGGGGTGACTCCTTTTAAATAACAGGAGTGTCGAAATTGCTTATCGTAGTTAATTTGTTCTTTGGACTGGTCTTATATATATTACTTGTTATGGTCATTGCCTGCTGACCCATCTCCACTCCACCCAACAAACTTCAACATAGCATTTTTGTGTAGGCTTGCTTCCAACTCCACCCTCAACTCATGTGGAGTACAGTACCAGATTTTTTCTCTAGTATGGAGGAGCTACTGAGTAATATACGCATAACCCTGTCTCTAGTTACTGACCATTTCTAAATTAGATCTCCACAAAGCAAACGGGTGTGACGGAATCCCTGTCGTCGTTCTAAATAAATGTGCTTCTAAGTTGTTTCTCTTTCTCTCCAAACTTGAGAACAACTTGAGAACGCTCTTTTCTGCTTTTCATCTTGTTGTAAGTCCCCCATCTGTAGTTCCAATAATAAAGAACCCCAGAGAACCCATTGTTCCCTCAAATTATCGGCCCAATTAAAAAGGAGATCTTAGAGAACCTGATACAGGGTGGTTAGAGAAAAGAGAGACAGAGAAAAACAAAGCATGACATACTTGATAAACTTAAGCAGATGAATGACAAGGTTAGGGAGAAATAACAAAACAAAATACAGACACGGCACAAGAAGATGTGGAGGGCCGTGATTGCAAACGCCGTGAAAGGACACGGCACATAAATGAAGAAAAAAGACTAGATTGGCGATTAGGTCTCACCGTTTTATTGTTGAAAATAGCTACATCCAATCGCCGCTTCTACTCTAACAGTTTATTTTCTCTCACTTCGCATCTGTGGAATTCCCTTACCTGATAATTACAATCTCTAAAAATTTAAATGCAACGTAAATCGCCATCTTTTGTCTTCTAGAAACTTGTTCCTTTTTTTTCCTTTTCTAAAGTCTTTTCATTCACTTTCACTCCCTGTAACACTTTGCGTCTTAGTGGCATTCTCGCCTTGTTTGTGGTAAAACGATTTAAAAATCCACTTGTGTGTACTTTGTATACATTTTGCAAAAACCTCCGTATTTTCTTTTAGTAGGTGAATCACTTTCAAATTAATTTATAAAACTTAATAGATCCTCTTTGGTGAGAACATATTCTTTTGTAAGGTTAATCTGTTTTATCAAAACTTCTAAACTTAAGTAATATATATATATAAGAAAACTAACCTAGTGAGCCAACAAACCAACCAAGGTTTCGCCTAAATGGATCTTCTGAAGATCCATTTAGGTGAAACCTTGGTAGGTTTGTTGGCTCACTGGATTAAGTTTCTTATTCTGCTCTGCTTACATATTGAGCGCTTTTTTGTTATTGATTACTCGTCTCGGGTTTTTTCTTTGGGCTACGTACTGGATAGGTCCAAACTGCTTTGGCTGATGTTCATGTGCTTAGCTCTTTCTTTTTTTACAACCATTTTTCCTTCCGCATATACACGCGGAGGGTTTTTCGAAACGAGTATAGTGATAAGTTTGCATTTATATATATATATATACTTCCATCGTTCGCGGAATGGGATTACATTGAGAGAAGACTAGGTACAGGAGCTACTGAAAAAAAAGATAAAAGATGAACATGATTCGAATAAGATAGATGATGGCAATTGACGTTAAGTTGAAATTTTCGGAGATTGTAGATATCAGGAAAGCAAGTAAATGAAAATGAATTCCACAGACGGAAAGTGCGAGAAAAGAAACTTAGGGAGTAGAAGAGAGTTTGCATTTAACTATTTTTTTGATGGGACCTGGATGTCAAACTAGTAGCACGCTTAAATGCACGCAGTAGGGTCACCAGGAAGAAAAGCTTGTCAGAGTAGTTGCCGTGAAAATATTTATAGAAAAGACCACATTAGGTTGGTGAGAAAGTGAGGGAAGTCGAGAAGCCAGGTCAAACTTATTTCATTGGAAATCCTTCCTTGGATTTTGCCGAGAACCTCCAGATGAATAACAGAAGTACTCGACCAGATATGCCAACAGTATTCAACACACACACACACACACACACACAGAGATTATATATATATATATATATATATATATACATATATATATACATATATATATATATATATATATATATATATATATATATATACATATATAAGAGAAATTAAGGCAGACACGTTATTTCATGGTAAATCGGAAGTTTGGCCTATTTCTGGCGAATCATCATCAGCTTCCGTCTTTATTTTACAAAGGATTTTACACGAAATTCTGCAAAGGATTTTACACGAAATTCGTGTAAAATCCTTTGTAAAATAAAGATAAAATCCTTTGTAAAATAAAGACGGAAGCTGATGATGGTTCGCTGAAATAGGCCAAACTTCCGATTCACCATGAAATAACGTAAAATATATATATATTTATATATATATATATATATATATATATATATATATATATATATATTTTAAATATGTATTGGCAGACATGAGCAAGTAGCAGCACTGCGAAACAGTAATCTCACGAAGTAAACACTCTGCCATTTCAGTAACCATGGATCAAAATGAATTTCTAAGCAAGTTTTGGAGGTCAGATGAGGCCCATTTTCATCTCACAGGTTACGTGATTAAGCAGAACTACTGTTACTAGGCAGACACAAAACCTAATGAAGTTCATGAGCGCCCTTCACATGCTAGTAAGGTGACTGTATGGTTTGCTGTTTCATTGCATGGGATCATCAGACCTTTTTTTTTTTAATTAACAGGGATTTCAGTCACTGTCACTGAGAATTGTTACGTGGAGGCACCTGAATTGAAAATTTTTTCACACGTTCAAGAAACCTTGTTTCAACAGGATGGAGCGACATCACACACTGCACGGCAATCATTGGAGGCTGTGCGAGAATTGTTCGGTAACCGTGTCATCTCAAGATTTGGTAATGTTCCATGAACCCTAGATCGCCAGATTTGTCCGTTTGTGATTTTTTATTGTGGAGCTATCTCAAGAGTAAAGTGTACACGACTTGACCAAAAACTCTGGATGAGTAAAAACAGAGAATTCAGGATGAAATTCACAGTATTCCAGGTGAGATGTTGCAGCGGTCAATGAGAAATCTCAAAATCAAATTTCAAAAATGCATTCATACAGAAGGACGCCATCTACAGAACGCAATTTTTAAAAAATGAAAATTTCATCATTGTTTCTTAAATGGCATTTTTGAATGTTTCAATCACTTTGAATAAAATATTTTTTTCCATCATTCTTGGTTTTATTGGATTGTTGAAAAGTTCCTGCTTTTTGGGATCACCCTATATATATATATATATATATATATTTTTTAATTCAGATACTTTAATCAAAGCGGAAAAAGCAGGAAGGTAAATTCCAAAAACCCGATCCTACTTAATATTAAAAAATTTTATTTTAATATTAAAAAATGATACAGGAAGAGAGCTCCATGTAATAAAATATTACAGAGCAAATATAAATTAAAAAAGGATTAATTCAATGATGTTGGATGATCATTTCGATATGAAAATCCCCACGGGGGATAACACATCACCACAGCAACAGAAAAATCCTTTCAGAAACTGAAGAAAAATCAGTCTAATTTTCCTTTTTAAATAGATTTGCAAAGAAATTAAAAAAGAAAAAGAAAAAAAAGAAAAAGATAAAACAAAATAAAATCAAATAAACAAGAAAAGAAAAAATTGACATCGTCTGGGTTCGCAAAAAAAGGAAAGAGAATTGTAACTTAAAAATTAAAAATTAAAAACGGCCGTCCGTTAATTTTTAAGTTACAATTCTCTTTTTCATATCGAAATGATCATCCAACATCATTGAACTAATCCCTTTTTAATTTATATATATATATATATATATATATATATATATATACACAAAAATCCAAAGGCTCCTTTGCTCTGACGATCCGTAGTGTGAAACCGCGGTAGGTTTTGGCTCGCTTTAGATTTTTGTGTCTTTGCTCTACTTTTGTATATCTTTTTTTGTACTTTGTATCGAGCACTTTTTCTTGTGGTTGGTTCCGTTTGGGTTTTTTTTTTCTTTACTGCGGAGTATTGAATGTTTTGTTCTTGTTCCGCGGATTTCTTTTTTTTCTCCCCATTTATCCGACGCCTCAGTGCACCGGATTGTAACGGAATTAGGTTCTGTTTGTTAGTGGTTTTTTTGAAGGTTTATTTTAGTATAAATTTACGGCCTACATACTTACAGAGTCTATTTAGTTATTATATATATATATATATATATATATATATATATATATATATATATATATTTCTTAAACTGTGAAATTAATAGATCGAGATTGTACAAGTTTTCTTTAATAGAACCTCTCAACCGAGTCTACCTGTGGTTTATACTACAACTATGCTGGGCGGATCTTAATTACATTTCCTGGGAGATATGTCATAATCTGACGAGATCAACCGTTTTAAACGAGATCAGTACGCACGAACACATAGTCTTTCGGTAACTTGGGATTTCTTATTAACGCAACCCTCAATGACTTCTGAACGGTTTCACCTACCATTTTTTTTACTAAGAAGCAGGCTTTTCAAGGACTGATTTGTATCCGGTTCTCATGGTCGAAAACTTTAATTTTCTAACGGCTCGGCCACGCGCTCTTTGTATATATATAAGTACGTTGGATTATGTTTTACGAATATTTTAAGATTGTCATATGATTAAAAAGAAACAGGTGAAGAAAAACTACTTACTATTAAAGCTTGATAGAATTCGATTTCAATTTGAACAGTCACTGTCACAAACCATTCTGGACCTTCGCCATCGGCCACATTATAGAGACATTTGAGGTTGCTATTTGGAAACAAAAGCAATAACTTTAAATCATTGCAAATTCTTACCCAACACGTAAGTTTCAGATAGTTGAGAAAGTATTCAAAAGAACTTGCTTTAAAATCGGTATTAGAATTTCATTAAATGTGAAAATAGTCCAAATCTATTTAGCTAGCGTAGAAGCTGAAACTAACTGTAATAACGATAAAAGTAGCGTTTTTCTTTATCAGGTATTTACCTGTATCACCTCATGTACATGACCTTGCCTGACTTTTTCTATAACCTGAATATTCCTGAGCACCGCCATACGAAAGATTTTAGAAAACCAATAACATTTCTGCTCTTATATATAAACCAGTTAAGTGCTATACGTAATAGGCGCTTGGGTGATCATGATGATTGCCAACAAAGGCTATAAAATGCAATCCGTCCTGCTATTTAACCCATAGCTGGAGTGATAAGCTACGGATTAGTATTTTTCCAAAGGGTATTTGCGCGTAAATGAATGCCAGGAATTCAACTGGAATTCGAACTCACCGCAACGCACATCTTAAATCCGTCGGCTAAGAAAAGTTTTCCTCTTGCCTTTGTTCATAATTCATAATGCAATTCTATAGTAAAATAATTTACATCGCATTCCTATAATAAGAAAATTTCTAGGATTTTTCTCTATATTTCAGATTCGTTTTTTTTTTTTGTTTTTTGTTTTTTAGTGCTTAATATATGGAAGATATTTTTTTTGTGTTTAATATATATCAAGTGTTCTTAAACGAGGGCCACTGGAAATTTCTGATCTAAGAGGAAGAATTTTAGCGAGAAAAGGAATTGGGGTTAATTTCAATTACATTATCAAAAATCTATTAACAAAATCTTCGAGATGACAGTTCAAAACGCGAAACGAGTAGAAGAAAGCTGGGATCGCAATGTAGCTTAAAATTCTTGAAATTATTGTTTTAGCAGAATATCCCAATCATTTCGAAAGAAAAATTTCAGTTCTTGTTTTTTGTTTTTGTTTTTTATTTGTTTGTTTGTTTGTTTTTTGTTTTTTTTTTTTGTTTTTTTCTACGCCATCGTTATTATTGTTACTTGTTGTAACCATGGAGTTTGAATATGAGTTTGAGTTTGACTTTGAGTTTGACTTTGAGTTTGAGTTTTGTTTAACGGTATATCAACCTCTGTGGGTTATTTAATGCCAAAAAAGGTGGGGTTATAAGATATTTTTTTAATGTTCGGTTATAGTGAGAAGGTTGATTTAGTCAGATTTTAATAAAAAAAATTTTGTTTTTATTCTTTTTTTTTATTTTAGAAAACTGAAAATGTCTTCTAGTTTTGTAGTCAAAAATGTTTTGCTGAGAATAATTGTTTTTCTTCAAAAATGTGTTATGGTCAGAATTTTTTCTTCGAAAGTTTTATTGTTGGTAATATTTTTCCTTCAAAAATGTATATTTTTCTATAACAGTCCTTTTTCTATGTATATATTTCTATAAAAGTTTATTTTTATACTTTCATAGTGTTTTCACCCCAGTTTGAGGATTAACTATTTGCCCATTGCTGGGTCCCTAACAGGTGCTACCACTCCGGGTCAGTGTAGATCTTGGAACAACATCTCCTTGGGCTTCTTGACAAAATACAAAGGAGGATCTGTAACGTGGTTGATACTGACTTGGCAGACCGGCTGCAGCCGCTCTCACACCGGCGTGATGTAGCTTCCCTGTGCCTCTTCTACAAGTACTTTCATGGCTTCTGCTCCGATGAGCTTAGATCACTGGTGCCGCCCAAGCACGAATTTACACGAGATACTAGATTAGCAACTAGGTCCCACCCTCTTACAGTTAAACAAATAAGATGTAACCGTAAATTCTACTCCAACAGCTTCTTTTCTCGCGCTTCCCGCCTGTGGAACTCCCTTCCACAAGTCTGCTTTTCCGACAGTTACAATCTACAGGTGTTTAAATGTAGGGTCAATAGACACCTCCTATCACACTAACTCCCAACTATTCTCACAACACTCTCATCTACCCAACCCTCATTCTCGGTATCCTCACCCGCCTATCACCCACCCTCTGTTATTTCCTATATTTAACCAGCCTTTCTCCACTCTACGTAGCCCCCTGCACAGTAGTGGCAGTGACATGCCTTGCTCGGGGTGAAACGCTTATAAAAAAAAAAAAAAAAAAAAAAAAAATTAAAAAGTGGTTCCATGCTCCTCAAAACCTCTCAATTAGAGGTTTTGCTGCCGGATGCAGTTTACCGTCAGACCTAGGACCAGTAAAATGTGTAAAATCGAAGATAAAGAGGTAGATTTCGATGCGAGTATTTTCCCCCACATTATGAACCTCAGGAACCTGATTTACATAAGTCGGATGAAAGAATGACAGTAGATTTTTGTTTTGGTTAGTCATCAACACTTTCGCTGTGAAAAGGATCACTGCGCGACAACTGAAAACCAGATTCCTAAGCTGTACGATAAGAGTTCAAGCCTTGCCAGATGTTACTGCGTTGTTCCTGTTTCACATTGACAAACGTTATGCTAAAGAACAACAAAAAGAAAATTAAGAATAATTTATTGATCTGGATTTTTATTGCCACTTAATTTGTCACCTTTTTTCGAATCGCCATGTTCGCTAAATCAGCCATATTTGCAGAAGACATTTTCAAGCGATCAATCAGTCAGTCAGATCATGTCTCGAAGGATACATAACAGTATAAATTTCACTAGAAACAAAGAAAAGAGCGCTGGATTGCTATGTGATGTCAGTTCTTCAATACGGCAGTGAATGCTGGACAATATCATCGAAAATGAGGACAAAAGCAGCGGAAATGTGGTTCTGCAGAAGGATGCTGTACGCTGGTTACCAATCAAGGCTGTAGAACTCAATCTGTCCTGCTATTTAATACATAGCTGAAGAGAGAAAAGACGGATTAATACCTTTCCAAAGAGTATTTATGCAGAAGTGAAGGTAACGAATTCAACTGGAATTTGAACTTGGCTCTCGTATTTTCTAGTACAAGCCGATATCTACAGCACAGGAACGCACAGAAACCATGTTTGTTTAATCTGTTTTTATCCTTTCTTGTAATCTGTTATATTCTCTTAGCCTTGAATCTTTTCATCCGTTTTCTTAATTTCTATTTAATTTTTCATGTTTGTTTCAGATGTTAATCTTTTAATCCATTTTTTCAACAAGCATATCCGTTGTTTTTTAATATGTTATGTTTAGTTCACAGTTTATATGTTCTTAATCCTGTTTAATCCATCATATTGGTTTAACATTCACAATTTAACTGATCTATTGTTTTTTTAATCCTTCATATTTTCTTAGTATCTTGTAATATCTTAATCGTTGCTTGTTAATCGCTTCGTTCGATCAATTTTCTTTTCTTAATCCATTTATTGTTAATCTAGTGGGTTAATTCCTTGTTTTGTAATCTGTCATGGTTGAATCATCCGTCTTATTTTCTTAATTCTTCTTAATCTGTAATATTTGTTTAGCCAGTCGCTTTTATCACTATTATTATTAATCGATCATCTTAATCCGATATCATTGTTTAACTTTTAAGCCATTGTTTTGAATCCATTATATTTGCTTAATCCGTCATAAATTCTCAATTCTTGATTTCTAAATCCGTTGTTCTTTAATCCGCCATCATCTTATAATCTTTCATATTTTCATAACCAGCTTTTCATAATAAGAGGATTAAAGAACAACGAGTTTTAAAAAAGTGACGGATTAAGCTTATAACGTAATACTTGCTTAATCCGTCATTTTTTTTTTAACTCGTTGTTCTTTAATCCAATATCATTGCTTAAGCTTTCAAGTTTTGTTCTTAATGTTTTGTACTTGCTTAATTTCTTAAGCTTTTGCATTTTAATCCTCTTATTTTCATAATCCATTTGTTTTTTATATTCTCTTAATCCATCATATTCTCTTAATCCATCATATTCTCTTAATCCATCATATTCTCTTAATCCATCATATTTACTTAATCCATCATATTCTCTTAATCCATCATATTCTCTTAATCCATCATATTCTCTTAATCTGTCATTTCTAATCGAACTTTGCTAACATTTCTCATCCTTCATATTTTCATAATTCTTTCTTTTTTCAATCCATCATATTTTCCTAATTTTGAATTAATCATGTTTTCTTAATCCGTTGTTTTTAATAAGTCATATTCTATTAATCTGTATTCTTAATCCGTTTTTTATTAGTCAAGCTTTCGTAGTCAACTATGTTTAGTTAATCTGTTATATTTTGACTTTCTAAAATTTATGTTTTTAATAATCCACTTTTCATTAATTTCTTGCATCCTGAAGGTGTCTAATTTTCTTAATCGGAAATATTTATCCATTGTCTGTAAGTCATGATTTCGTAATCCGTTTTTTTAATTTCTCCTTTTCTCTCAGTCTGCCATAATCTGTTCTACTTATATCATCGTTTCTAACTCATCATTGTTTTCATAATCTCCTGAAAGGTTTTCATAATCTCCTGAAAGGTTTTCATAATCTCCTGAAAGGTTTTCATAATCTCCTGAAAGGTTCTCATAATCTCCTGAAAGGTTTTCATAATCTCCTGAAAGGTTTTCATAATCTCCTGAAAGGTTCTCATAATCTCCTGAAAGGTTTTCATAATCTCCTGAAAGGTTCTCATAATCTCCTGAAAGGTTTTCATAATCTCCTGAAAGGTTTTCATAATCTCCTGAAAGGTTCTCATAATATCCTGAAAGGTTCTCATAATCTCCTGAAAGGTTTTCATAATCTCCTGAAAGGTTCTCATAATCTCCTGAAAGGTTTTCATAATCTCCTGAAAGGTTTTCATAATCTCCTGAAAGGTTCTCATAATCTCCTGAAAGGTTTTCATAATCTCCTGAAAGGTTCACATAATCTCCTGAAAGGTTCTCATAATCTCCTGAAAGGTTCTCATAATCTCCTGAAAGGTTTTCATAATCTCCTGAAAGGTTCTCATAATCTCCTGAAAGGTTCTCATAATCTCCTGAAAGGTTCTCATAATCTCCTGAAAGGTTCTCATAATCTCCTGAAAGGTTTTCATAATCTCCTGAAAGGTTCTCATAATCTCCTGAAAGGTTTTCATAATCTCCTGAAAGGTTCTCATAATCTCCTGAAAGGTTTTCATAATCTCCTGAAAGGTTCTCATAATCTCCTGAAAGGTTTTCATAATCTCCTGAAAGGTTTTCATAATCTCCTGAAAGGTTCTCATAATCTCCTGAAAGGTTTTCATAATCTCCTGAAAGGTTTTCATAATCTCCTGAAAGGTTCTCATAATCTCCTGAAAGGTTTTCATAATCTCCTGAAAGGTTTTCATAATCTCCTGAAAGGTTCTCATAATCTCCTGAAAGGTTTTCATAATCTCCTGAAAGGTTCTCATAATCTCCTGAAAGGTTTTCATAATCTCCTGAAAGGTTTTCATAATCTCCTGAAAGGTTTTCATAATCTCCTGAAAGGTTCTCATAATCTCCTGAAAGGTTCTCATAATCTCCTGAAAGGTTTTCATGAATCATCGCTATAAATCCGTTTTCTTACTTCTGTTTAATCCGTCATTCAACCAAGGTCATCAGGTTTTCCTAATCTGTCTTGTTTTGTTAATACATTTTGCTTGTTAGTTTTTTGTTTTCTTAATCCGTTTTGAACTAACCTTGATTTTATTCAACTTAAAGTACTTTAGATGTCGTAAACGTTGATCGAAGCAATGTTTATGACGATTGTTAGAACGATAATGTTTCGAAATTCGCTTGATGTTGTTGATTGTAGATGACAGGATAAAAACAAGAAAGTTCATAAAGTGTTTTATTTTCCCGCAAATTTTTAAATGTTTCAATTTTACTTCAAAGCATTCGGATGCAATGGACGCTGAGTAGAAAATAAATACTCATTAACGTTTGGGATTTACGTTTTTAACGCAATCTTCTAATAGACTAAAATATAAGAAGTTTGCATTAAAATAATTTTATTTAGATTTGATATACAAATCTTATGGCACAAGGCCGAAAAGGGAGGGGAAACAAAACTGAGGTTGGTCATGCAGTACTCTATCCTATACCTAGCTAATCCGATTCACGACCCAGACATACGTTACAATTTTTCTCAATCACCATAAAAACTTGTCAATCGACACTTATAACTATCATGCACTAAAATACCGCACAACATACCAAGGACCTAAAAACGCCCCAAATGTACATAAAATTTTTACAATTTTTTTCTACAAAAATATATTTAAAACTTTAACATGACATGACATGAGGGGTGGGGGCATGACACAAAACCCCAATTGAATTATTTTCTTGAACAGATTTTTCGTAAAAGTATTTTTATTGAAGCATATGTTTCGTATACATTGCTGGAATATAGCTTTTAGCATATTTTTAATTGTTTCTACTTACTCAAGTTCCAAGGGTCTGTAAAAAACAAAAGAAAAAAGAAAAAGTAATTATTAAAATGTTTAGAAAAAGCTGTAAATTATGAAAATGGCTAAAACTGGTATAATAAAATTTGTATGAAAAACTAAATGGGGTGATTAAAAATCGCGATTAAAATACCTTGTTCTCTGCTCTCCAAGGCCCCATATAGACTTTCATTAATATTTGCGTAAAGAATATATGTTTCCACAATTCAAAGGAAGAACAAAAGCGACATAAAAAGAAGAAAGCCAGAAATAAGTTAAAACATTATGGATACAAAATATGGGTATTCCTAACAAGCGTCACACTAAATATGCAATACACACACACACGCGCACGCACACACACACGCTCACGCACACACACACACACACACACACACACACATATATATATATATATATATATATATATATACACACACACACATATACATATATACACAAGCCCTCATATATATATATATATATATATATATATATATATGAGTGTGTGTGTGTTCGTTAAAACAGTGCTCGATATATGACGTATAGAGCTGTGAAAATTTATTATAAATTAAGTTTTAGAACATGTACATAATTTTTCTATATATATCCTCTACAATCATATGTTTGTTTCAACGTTGGGTATCCAACGTTTCATCAGGAGGAATCTTGCCTATTCCTCCTGATGAAACGTTGGACACCCAACGTTGAAACAAACATATGATTGTAGAGGACATATAAAGAAAAACTATGTACATGTTCTAAAACATAATTTATAATATCTATCTATCTATCTATCTATCTATATATATATATATATATATATATATATATATAGTGTGTGTGTGTGGAGAGGCTTTTCACTTAAATGAGCAGTGTTGTTTCAGTCATGACAAAAAAGTTGCTCGCCTAAAATTCCTTTCTAGCATAAAAAAAGCAATTTTGCAATATACAATATTGCAATTTAACACTACATATATATATATATATATATATATATATATATATATATATATATATATATATATATATCCAAGTGAATAAGAAATGAAGAAAATATTAACAACGTTCAAAACAATGCTCAATATAAAAATAGAGCTAAGAATCTTTATTAGAAATTATAGTTTAGAACATGTACAAAATAACATCTACTACAAAGTGTACATTTTGTTTCGACATGGAAAGTACAATGTCTCCTCAGAGAGGTAGATGGTAATTTGTGCATATTCTAAACTATATATATATATATATATATATATATATACTACCGGACATAATTATTAGGCCACTCCAGTGCTTTAAAAATATGATATATTTCACACTATATTTTTAGTATTTATTGCCAAATGAATAATTGTAAATGAAAATAGAATGGTTCTTTTGTTTATACAAAATATTATGAGCATCAAATGAATTCATAAATAGTTAATAATTACCTATATTTCAGTTTCATCAATGAAAGAATCAAAAAGTCTTCAGGTTATTCGGAAGAGTTCATCTTTGCTTCCTTGCCTTGTAACCTTTTTCCAAAGTAATAATAATGAAAGATCCATTCTATTTTCATGTACAATTATTCACTTGGCAATATATACAAAAATAGTATGAAATATATCATTTCTTTTAAAAAACTGAGGTGGACTAATAATTATGGCCGGTAGTGTATATAAATAGCATGAATCAAAACTGTGTCCCCCATTGTAGCAGAAACCACTGTTTGATCCGATGTGCTTTACTGTTCGGCCAGGAAGAACGCCACAGTAAGCGTGCTTCTATTTTCCCTTTTTAAGGAAAGCACATCCTTTTCACTCAAATTAGTAAATAAGTAAATTACTTATAAATTTATAACAAATTAGACACGCATCCGAAGCTCGTTTTCCGCGCCGTGAAACCAAGAGTAAGGACTGGGATTTTTAGCGTTAGGAAGACTTTTTCACTCAAAGTTTATAAACACTATTCTGCATTTGACATTATAGTGGCTATGCTCAGATATCAGGACACTACAGAAACAACAACATACGCCTTGTTTATTCATTTCTCTCCAAGTATTAGATAGATAGATAGATAGATAGATAGATAGATAGATAGATAGATAGAATGAAACAGGCATAGATAGATAGATAGATAGATAGATAGATAGATAGATAGATGAACTAAGAGATAGATAGATAGATAGATAGATAGATAGATAGATAGATGAACTAAGAGATAGATAGATAGATAGATAGATAGATAGATAGATAGATAGATAGATAGACTAAGAGATAGATAGATAGATAGATAGATAGATAGATGAACTAAGAGATAGATAGATAGATAGATAGATAGATAGATAGATAGATAGATAGATAGATGAACTAAGATAGATAGATAGATAGATAGATAGATAGATAGATAGATAGATAGATGAACTAATAGATAGATAGATATATAGATAGATAGATAGATAGATAGATAGATAGATAGATAGATAGATAGATAGATGAACTAAGAGATAGATAGATCGATAGATAGATAGATAGATAGATAGATAGATAGATAGATGAACTAAGAGATAGATAGATAGATAGATAGATAGATAGATAGATAGATAGATTATTAATTCCTAAGTGACGAAACGCGTCACACAAAATATGTTCACTTTGTCATATATATATAACATTTATTTAAAATTTATAACATAAATATGTTTTAATATCTCTACAAAAGAAGCTATTTTGTTTCAACACGACGTGTGTTTTATGAAGTCACTTGACAAGACACAAGTAGTGTCGAAACAAAATAGCTACTTTTGTAGAGGTTGATAACATATTTATGTTGTAAATTTTATATAAATATTATTCTCTTTAATTTATATTGAGCACTTTCTTAAGAGTAGTGTTTCTTGGATACAGATTTGTATTCCATCTATACCTACCTATATATATATATATATATATATATATATATATATATATATATATATAGTGTATCGAGGCAGCAGATAATTTTCTAAACATATACTGTTAAATGTAAGAGACAATGAATGTCTATTATATTTAATCATACGCCGTTCTAAACACTGTATTTTGGCTTAATTAAAGGCAAAAATTCTCCAACATTTCGATAATTTTTTTATTAAGTTGGTTCTAATCTTTCGGCTTACAGTTGGTTACAAGGACGTTAACATAAAACATCCACCATCAGCGACGATGTTATCTTGTGTTGACATAAAACTTTGCTAAGCAACTATAACAGTTACCAAAAATAGCAAACGCAGTTTGTAAATTTGTAATGCGGTTCTGTGACGCCACACCGCGTGAGAGCTCTAAATGATAACAGAACCATATATTTAAACTCAATGTAATGTGTTATGATCAGATTTAAACGTGATTTTATTAAGTGTTGTTTGTTTGGATTTAAAGTAGATCGCCTCCAATATCTGAAGGTTCTTTTTACTGTGTGTATGAGTGAGGATTATTGCATTGTTGAGTAAAATCTGTCTGATATTACCTACATGGCTATGTTTTTCTAAGAAATGTTGTTTAATTGTATTCTAATCAGAAAGAGGACAGGTAAGTCTAAGGGAGAGTGTGGTTGTAGTAAAACCAATATATGTAATGAGTTTATTATTTGTACTTGAGATACAATCATGATTAAACATAATAGACACTCATTGTCTCTTATATTTAACAATATATATATATATATATATATATATATATATATATATATATATATATATATTGTCATGTGCTTAACTAACGCAGCATTTAAGAGAAAACTAATAAAAAATGTTCAACTTTTTGCCAAGAGGTAGGCCCAAAGTTTTAACTCCGGTTATGGATAGTTCTCTCGGATAAAACAATAACCAACAGTGACGAACTACAAAAGTCGGGATTATAATTTAACAAATTGTTATAAAACAACAATGATACGCAGAAACATGTCTGTGTGGAAAGGTGTATGCAGTATGAAGATGAAAAAGACACAATTTTGTCCGTAGTCTGAAATAAAAAAATATACACTTCTCTTCTTTTTCTTCTCCCCTCTCTCTCTCTCCTCTCTCTCTCTCTCTCTCTCTCTCTCTCTCTTCTTTTTTATATTTTACGTTTCTTTCTTTGTTCTTTACTTTCTTTTCAAAGATTCAAGCTTCTGTTGCCAAATGATGTTCATTTATTTTCGCAATGTTGACAGCATAAAAGTTTTATTTAAGTCGTAAACGTTTAATGTTGAGTTGCCCGATGCGCTCTCAGATCTCCCTAACTGGAAGAATCATACATGCCCTTACGTTCGGTGATTAATACACTTAGTAATTCGCCGCTGCTTTTTAATTTGTGACTTAACCAATCAAGTTAATGTCTGTATGTAGCATAGGATTAATGTTGATGAGTTGGGTAAAATGTTCATATTGTTTATTAATCAATATTCTTATATGCTGATAAGATAAAAAGAAGTGCTTACTTTTCAAAGTCCGCAGCCCAACTGGTCCTCGAGTACTTTTCCCACGCAAATTCTCATACATGATCACGTAATTTTGTATGTATGGTATGTCCTATTTTTAAATATCAGCCGATCCTCTTTCGAATGGTCAGTGTCTGGCTTACATTCATTTGACTGCTGATATCGTAGCAGAGAGAGAAGATAACTGTGACAGTTACAGAGAGAGAAGGAAAAAGTGATAGTTTATTGACAGCATGCCCGTTTAGCACAGTGAGACTTAGAAGTGAATACGTCAAAATTTAACAATATATATATATATATATATATATATATATATATATATATATATATACATGGCCGTATCTGACTACCGGGCACACCAGGCACGGATCCGGGCCGATCCGTGCAATCATAGTGAAAATCTGGGCGAGGAAAAATGTCTTCGTCAGAAATCAAACTAAACAATTCACAAAGAATTGAGAAAGAAAGAAAGAAAGAAAGAAAAACGAAGAAAACATCCTAATGAACGCAGTAAAAGTCAGTTTATTTATTAATAATTAAAAACGGATAACGTCATCACATTGTCAACTAATAAATCCGGGCAATTTTCTCTGTGCCCAGTGCTTTTTTAGCATCAGCTACGGTCCTATATATATATATATATATATATATATATATATAGCAAAAACAGGCAGCAGATACTTTCTGGTGTCTGGTCATCGGATGTGTTAAGATAATTTTTATGCCCGTCAACTCTTATCCTCAGAGATTTCAACTCATTTTTCATACAATTTTTTTTTTTTACGTATGCGCGTTGTTTGTCTTTGATTTTGTCGACTGCACAGTATAACAGGCTTAGTTGTCCACCGTCTGTGAGAAAACCAGCACCCTGACGCAATTCACTACACCAGAATTTTGGAAATAACATGCTGTATTACTTGACAATAACACCGAAAGCTTCAATACGAACTTTCAGAGTGTTCGGGTGTCAATCGGAGGACAGTGCAGAGGATTCGGAAAGAGTTGGATGAGTCTAATGATGATTACGAAGGTACGGCAGCTCGAAAAACTCACTATGATCATTCTGATAAGAAAAGAATTTACGAATTAGTTGGCGATTGCCTCGGACTCAACACGAATGCCTACATGAAGTGTCTTGCTGAGATAGTGCTGCCCTAGGTCAAAAGAATGGCTGTTGGAAGACCATATGTCTTGCAACAGGACTCTGCAACATGCCACACAAACAGTCATGGCTGTCAGACAATTTCTGCGACCACATTAATCCTTGCATATGGCCACCTAACCCCCCCAGACTGCAACCCCCAGTCTGATTATTATGTGCCATGCGTAATACACACTTGGCCGATCATGTCTCGAAAGAGACATGACTGACTGGGCAGAAGATTATCCTGCAGTAGTTTGCCACTGCTTTCTGTAGTAGAACGGTTGCCGCCCAAGGCTATAGAACCCAAACTGTCCTATTATTTATCCCATAACTGGAGGGAAGAGACGGATTAATACCTTTCCCAAAGGTATTTGTGCGGAAGTGAAGGCAAGGAATTCAACTGGAATTCGAACTCGGCTTCACGATTTTATCAAATAAATTTATTTATTCGTATTTCAATATATCTACGCGTAATTTGAGTAAATATCTCTGTCAAAATGAGATGTCAGTGTTAGTTTCATTTTGGCGTAATTTAGGCGACAATTTATCCATCGCATCTAGTGTGTGTGTGTGTGTGTGTGTGTGTGTGTGTGTGTGTGTGTGTGTGTGTGTGTGTGTGTGTGTGATTGTATAGCCTCTGGACAGCTTTAGCATAATTTTTGTTGTTTTCGACCGACTTTTTCCAAATTAGCAAAACATGAGCGCATAATTCCTTCTCTATCACTCACAAACCTCATTCTTCATGACCATAACTCTCTACACTACATTCTTAACCTCTTCAAATCAAGGGTCATATTCCTTAATCCTCATAATCTTCACTTCCTACCACCTTCTCTTTCATTCATATCATATATCTCATTCAACATCGACATTTTAACAATAACTGCCTACCTTTAGTGGTTTTGGTGCCTTAAGTTGGGGAAACTTTTGTATTAAAAAAATGATTTTTTTTTAACTTACTTATTTTCGTCTTTCTTTTTCCAGTTCGCCAGAATAAGATCAGCATGAGACAAGACGGGTTTCATTCCTAATTCTTCCGATAATCTGTACCAAGGTACAGCCAGGCATTTAGGAATTTTCTAAATAATTAAAATAAAACGTTTCACCAGAGACTGGAAGAATTCTATTTAAAAATACGGCACATCATTTTGTTTCTTCGTAGTAAGCGGTTCACGTCAAGAAATACCAGGGATCAGAATCGAATTTAAAGCCATTCGGGAACCTTTGATCTAAAAAAGGAAGGATCTACGATGGCCCAACATGTACTGGGTTCTCTCTGGCGGATATAAAAATAGGTTTTGCACTCGGTGTCAGGTCCGAACTTCAAATGACATAGAGCTGTCCTAGAAAGTGATTTCAATCCCACCAGGTTCAATAAATGGATAACAGGAACTTATAAGAGCGTCCGTTCTATGGGTGGGGAGAGTACAATAAATTATATCCTCGTAAGAATATCGAACGTTCGAAAAGAGATTTGAAACCACATATATTTGATTGGCCGTCAGCATCCATAGGTGAATCAATGATTATTATAGACATGAAAGATTCAAATTCTGTCGCTACTAACATAACATTACACTATCAGATCTCATACTTCTAAGAAACAACGAACAATTCCTTAATAAGACAGTTTTAAATCTCATCTAAGCTACATATTCTTCCACTTGAGTTCTGCGCGTGAACAGATATTTCTTCATCGGTTGTACGAGCACTTCTGAAAGTATCCAATAATTATACTGCTATTATATTGTTAATAAATTAATTCAATATTAAAATATGGGATATATATATATATATATATATATATATATATATATATATATATATATATATACGAGGGCCAATTAAAATTATCTTGATTGGTACTAGAAAAAGAAAAAGAACACTACAACACATATCAGTTCGTAACTGAATGCAATGAATTCAACTGGGATTCGAACTCTGCTTTCCCGTTTCGAGCTGATATTTATTGCATCCCAACGCACATCCACATATGACAATTACAGTTTTTAAAAAAGACGTCTACTCAAACGTGAATTACGATGAATATAATGTTTATCTTTCTCCTTCTCTCCCGACACATATATATATATATATAAGTAGATGTGTCTAGCCACACTGATGAGCTGCGATACAGCGAAACAGGCTTGTATGAGGATGACTAATATATTATGCTCTCATTACGATTAAGCTCTCTGGAGAAGAAAATTTTTTAAAAAGTTTCCACTTCTGCTATATGTGTGACTCTTCAGAAATGAATTGAGTTCTCTCGGTGACTGGCGTCTGTATACACTGCTTATATACAAGACGTTAAAATTTCCATTCCCTGCTTCCATGCGCCGATGGCTTAAGGAGTAGCGACTCCGATTGACACCAAATCGGTCGAGTTTCGATCCCGGCCAGAAACAAGTGGATGTGTCTAGCCGCACTGATGAGCTGTGATACAGTGAAGCAGGCTTGTATGTGGATGAATAATATATATATATATATATATATATATATATATATATATATATATTGTATCGAGGCAGCAGATAATTTTCTAAATATATACTGTTAAATATAAGAGACAATGAATGTCTATTATGTTTAATCATGAGCCGTTCTAAACATCGTATTTTGGCCCTAATCTCAGTTGAAAAAAACTGACAAAAATTCTCCAACATTGGATAATTTTTTTTATTAAGTTGGTATTCAGCTTTCGGCTCACATAAATTGGCGTCCTTGTGGCCTCTCTGGGAATAGCTCATGGGAACCGAAAGCTTAGAACCAACTTAATAAAAATTATCCAAATGTTGGAGAATTTTTGTCAGTTTTTTTTCGACTGAGATTAGGGCCAAAATACGATGTTTAGAACGGCTCATGATTAAACATAATAGACATTCATTGTCTCTTATATTTAACAGTATATTCTTAGAATATATATATATATATATATATATATATATATATATATATATACTCGTGGGTATCAATTAATATACATATGCATATACATGCAAGTACCCGAACATATATCAATATTTTTCTGGTGTTAATAAAACCGTGCTCGATGTAATATGACAGTGCTATAAAGTATATATTTATAAATATACTTATTAACATACGTCTATAACACAACCATGAGTTTATGCGCTATGCAATCGGCAGGAGTTTATTATGAACTGATCGTTCAGGGATTTTTTCAGGCCAGTGAGTACCTGATGATTGCATAGGGCATGAAACTTCGAGTAGTGCTATAGACGGAAATTAATATGTACATTTATCAATACATATATATATATATGTGTGTGTGTGTGTGTGTGTGTGTGTGTGTGTGTGTGTGTAAATAAATATACAATTTATCTATCGCACGACTCATGTTTCATTTATTTATGAAATTATTTGTTTGAATATCGAAAAAACAATGTCTCATCAGGTACTTAATATTGATGGTAACCTACCTGATGAGACAATGTTTTTTCGATGTACACTTTTGTAGTAAATTATAATTTGTACATGTTCTAAACTATAACTTTAATATATATATAAAGTACTTTTATTAATCCAACAGATTTTTATCACTTTAAACGTTATTTTTCTTGGATACTCATATCTGAGTAGACGTTCCGTTTATTTATCAAACAGTATATTTATTTATTTTCACCTACCGGCCTCAATGTTCAAGAAATCTTATTAAAGTAAACCTTGCGCCTTTCAGCAAGAATCGAACCTACATCCTTCAAAACAACGCGACTTACTGCTCAGCGATGAGGATCAAACGATAACGCAAAGCCAATATCATGCTTTCAACCGAAATTTATCCATTCATAGATCTCTCGTTTTTGTTTTTTCATATCTTCGTGTATTTTCGTATCCACACGTAAATAAAGAGAGGTTTTACAATGGATTTTTATTCATCTGATAGATGTTTACATTAAACGATATTTTTAGAGGAAACTAATATTTAAGTAGATGCTTCATTTATTTATTAAAGAGTATATTCATTTATTTTCACAAACCGGCCCGAATGTTCAAGGAATCTTGTTATAGAAAAACTTGCTCCTTTCTGAAATATAATCTAATATCACTTAAAATGTTTCTCAAACAAAATCATCGACTTACACGGGGAACTCCGCTGTCTCCATCTTGCCAGACATATCCGGCGCCAATGATCGATAGTAAAAGGTGGGCCAAACGCTTTTCACGGTAACCATTTAGTTTTTGGTGATCAAGTTGAGACATCTAATAAAAAAGAAGGAAATATATTTATCATATGTTTGAGATATCGATTCACAAACACTTTTATTGATTGCTATGAATAATGAAATGCCAGGAGAAATGTCCGTTAGAGATCCATTTTAACTGTCATTAAAAATTGAAAGTATATCTCTATGTGGTGTGGAGCTTTGGGATAAAAACGAACAGTTGATTTACCCGCGCAGAGAAAAATAATAAAAGATGCTAATAATGAGGGTATGCATTGTGGTGTAATGGATATCGGCTCGGAAGGAGAAATAGAAGTGACGAGATCGAATTCCAGTCGAATTCGTTTCATTCACTTCCGCACAAATATCCTTGGGAAAAGTTTTCTCTTCTCCCTCTAGCTATGGGTTTGTATAGTAGGACAGAGTGGGTTCTGCAGCCTTGGTCGGCAACCAGTCTACTGCAGAAAGTAATGGTAACCTACTGCGGGAAAATATTATGCCCAGCCAGTCTTGTCTCTTTCGAGACATGATCACCCAAGCGTGTATCATGTATGGTACTCAACTGACTGAATGACGAAGAAACTCACGATTGATTTTAACAATGTAATGAATTTATTAACGAATTTACACGCTTAAAGTTTCAGGTAAATTAATCAGAAATTTTTAAAGTCCGTAGTTTTAACGAACTAAAGAAGAAATGTTGATACAACAGATTAGATGATTGACACAAAATAATATTAAAGATTTTTAAAACAAATTAAGTCCGTTGTTCATAGAAGGAATATACGGTTAAATACATTCAAAAGACAACGAAGTGAGATAGATTGAAATACTTCTTCTTCTTCTTCTTCTATGTGCCTTGTCCTTTCAGGATGTAGGCGATCGTGACCTTCCACGTCTCCCTATCCCTGGTAGCTCTTAGCAAGCTTTCCCCTGTTACGCCACATAACCGCCATTCTGACATCCACCAGTCAAGTACGTTCCACGCTGTTTTCCCCTGCCTCTCCTCTATCTGGCCTATTAGTATGAAGTTCTCCAAGCCCTCCTTCCTCATTGCATGTCCCAGGAGCTTTAGTTGTCTTTTCCTGTTGCTCAGTATTAGCTTTTTTTCGTTTCCATTTCTTCCAAAATCTCATCATTGCTTACATGCTTGATCTATGATATCCACAACATCCTCCTGTATAACCACATTTCAGTTTCTTCAAGTTTTTTCTTCACCTTTCATGGCTTTTTTCTTTCATGGCTTCTGCTCAAATGAACTTAGCTTACTGGTACCCTCATACATGAATTTTCTCGTGCGACTAGATTAGCAAGTAGGTCCCACCGTTTTACTGTGAAATTGTAACCCAAATTCTACTCCATCATCATCTTCTCTCACTTCTGCTTACTTGCTTTCCCGACAACTACAATCTTCCAGAATTCAAATGTAAAGTCAATAGTCATCTCCTATCTCAATAACTTGCATCCTCTCTCTCTCTCTCTCTCTCTCTCTCTTATGTTCCTCTCTTCTTCCACTCCACTCTCATCAGTATTCTCATCCTTCTCCTACCCTTTTCCTGACAACCCCTATAACCTGTCACTCTTTCTCATATCTTACCTCCTATGTAACCTCCTGCTCAACAGTGGCAGTAAAACGCATTGCTTGGGGAGACACGATTATTAAAAAAAATGATATTTAAGTCCTTTTACGTCTCATCCGTATTCGATTGTTTCTAAATTCTCGGGTACAGAATACCCGGATTAAAAGTAGAATTTAATGCTGAGTATCCTGTCCACAAGATACAGCACAATGTTTTTTAAAAAATGACAACACGTTAAGAAATGTTTGTCCCAAAATAGAAAGAATCGTATATTTAATATATACATGTAAAATAAACAATTTGTATTTTTCTGTACCCTATTTATTAGGGTAGCAAAATTCTTTAAAACTGCGTTTTCTACTTTTTTGTGCTTCAGCTATTCGCTGTAAAATAGAGGATTTGTATTCTATAAACTTACTCTAGTAGAGGTAATATTTAAACTTTGTAGCCGCAAAGACAAAACAGGGTTTTCAAAAAGGTGGTTATTTCCTTGACACCGCTATTAATATAAACACTTTTAATTTTTTGGCAATGTTTATTGTTTTAAAAAGCGGTGATTCGAATTTTAATAAAACCAAAACCTGAAAGCAGATTTATACTTTTTCATGATTCTTGAGAATTGAAATTGAATGTATACATATTATTCATATTTCTATCATCTATATATATATATATATATATATATATATATATATATATATATACAATGCAATCTGTGAATCTGTGTGTGACTGTTCCCTATGCACGCCTATATTTTTGAAGCTACGCCATTCAAACTTTCTAGGGACACATATCTACAGGGAAACCAGGTCGACACATACATTTTTAATTTAAGTTTAGCAATTTTTCCTTTCGCACGTTTTGGACAATGGAGCCGATTGTTCACATTTGCTCCGTAAAAAACATCTAAGATCTAAGATGGTTGCATAATTACGTCACAGAAATCAAATCACACGTGTCAAACGCGACTAAAACATTTTTTATTAAAAAAAAAGAACCTTTATATTTAATTTTTATTCCGACGTTTTAAAAATTCATTTGGTCAACAAAAAAATGTGAATATTTACCCATAACTTTGAAATAAAAGAAATATTTTTTTAAAAAAGTGTTTTTTCAAACAAAAACAAAATATGTAAAAAAAATGTGCCAATGGTTAATTTAATTATTTAAATCTTTTTTTCTTTTTTCAGATTTAATATTTCATACTTCAGAAAATAAAATTAAAAAATAAAAAGCTTTTTTCTTTCACTGGCATCTTCTACTACTAAAATGTTCTGAGTTGCACGGGCAAATGCCGGGCTATGATACTAGTGTATATTAAACACCATTTATTTATTTATTTATCTATTTATTATTAATATTATTATTATTATTATTATTACTCCCAGCTATGGGTAAATAGCAGGACAGACTGGGTTCTATCGCCTTGGTTGGCAACCAGTCTACTGCAGTAAAAAACTACTTCGGGGAAATCTTCACAGCACATACGTTTGGGGACGTTTGTGTAACCAGAAAAATCGCATACTTCTAGAGAAAAAAAAACGGCTCAACCTGCTCAGGGTGAATGCCACCACAAATATAAGTGCAAGTATTTATTAAATTGCTTATTTACAGGGATAATTTTATACTTACGAGATTATAAAAATATGTGAACCAACTATTTTTATTATAATAAAGACAGTTGTATATATATATATATATATATATATATATATATATATATATATATATAAACAAAGATTTGTACCCACAGAAAGAACTAATTGCTTTGAACCAAATGGACGTCATTATAATTACCTAACCTGAGGAACCTTTCGGCCAACATTTTCAAAGGTATTCGTTGGCTTTATTATGAATTGTAAATGCAGAACAAAGGAGAACAACAAAAGTTTAACTTACAAAAACGGGGGAATAGATTATTTGATTAAAATTTACTTTTAGACGAGCTCCATATTCCCCCCCCCCCCCCACGTTTTTGTAAGTTAAGCTTTTGTTGTTTGTCCTGCATTTACAATTCATAATAAAGCCAACGAGTACCTTTGAAAAGTGTTGGCCAAAAAGTTCCTCAAGTTAGGTTATTATAATGACGTCCATTTTGTTCAAAGCAATATATATATATATATATATATATATATATATATATATATATATATATAAACGTGACTATATATATATAAACGTGATTATATATAGTTATACTCGTCTCGAAAATCTTCCTCGAAAACTTTCAAACGAAGGAAAAAATGGTTTTAAAAAAGAAAAAAAGAAAGAGCTTAGGACATGAAAATCTGTCAAAAGAGTTCGGACAGAAATCTGTTCAAAGCCCAAAGAAAAAAAAAACGACACGAATAGCCATCTAACAGAAAGCGCTCAATACAAAGGTAGAGCGAACTTAATAGCAACTAATGAGCCAGACAAACCTACCTAGGTTTCTCCTAAGCGGCCAGCTTTCCCTGACGATCCGTTTCGGAGAAACCTAGGTAGGTTCGTCTGGCTCATTAGGTTATATATATATATATATATATATATATAAGTTTTGTAATTTGCTTGAAGCATTGTGTATATTACGTATATGGTTAGGTCTTGAAGGCTGTCACAATGCGTTTAGTAAAATAATATATATATATATATATATATATACATTATGTAATAACAATAGTAATTCTACTACTCATCTTAATTTGCTCCATCGTAAAAACTTATGCACTTGTAGAAATCCCGACCAATGCCCTTTATTTAACAATTTAACAAGTGTTTAACTAAATCCCTTGTCTGTATGTGCTCTATCTCATCAGTAAAAAATCCAAGGGTTACTAAAGTTTATATTGGTAATACAATTAACCTTTTTAAAATGCATTTTTACAATCATATCTCATCTTTTACTAATAAGGATAAACGAAATATGACATCACTTTCTATTTTTGGAAGCAAAAATAGGAGAATAAAATACCCAAAGTTAAATTGAAAATTCTCAAACAAGCTAGAATCTCTAAACCGGTAAACGAACCATATTACCTCTGTCTGCAAGAGAAAATGGAAATTATGAAGTTCATGAAAAGCGACATATTACTAAATCATAGGCATGGAACTATAGTAAATTGTAAACATATTAAAGTTTTAGCCTTACAATCCTGCTAGTATTACTAAATCTAAAGTATGGTCGGGTGCTCCTGCTATTCACCTAGGTATCCTTGACAAAATCCAACTGCGTTTCCTCAGGTTAACTCTCACAATAGACCTCAAGTGAAATGACCATATAGAATCCATAGCTAAATCCGATGCTAAGGTCGGCTCTCTCTGCAGGGCCAGGAAGTTTTTCCAGTCTGAAACAATCCTGCACATATGCAAATCTACCATCCGCCCGTGCATTGAGTACTGCAGCCATATCTGATCGGATGCTCCTGGTATCCACCTAGGGGTCCTTGAGAAAATCCAACGGAGAAACTGTAATGTGATCGATCCCGATTTGGCAGCTCGGATGCAGTCACTTTCTCACCGGCGCAATGTGGCTTCCCTGTGTCTCTTCTACAAATACTTTCACGGCTTCTGCTTCGATGAACTTAGCCCACTGGCGCCCCTTATATATAAATTTACTCGAGCCACAAGATTAGCAGCTAGGTTCCACCGTTTTACTGAGAAACCAATAAATTATAAACGCAAATTCTACTCCAACAGCTTCTTTTCTCGCGAATCCCGCTTATAGAATTCCCTTCCATTTACTTGCTTTCCCGACAGCTATAATCTTCAAGAATTTAAATGTAAAGTCAATAATCATCTCGTTTCTCACGAACCTGAATCCTCTCCTTCATGCTCCTTTCTCCGTCCACGCCACTCTCATCAGTATTCTCATCATTCTCTTACCCACTTCCTGACACCCCCTATAACTTGTCAGTATCTCTCATAACTTTCCTCCTATGTAAACCCCTGCAAAACAGTGGCAGTCAAACGTCTTGCTTGGGGCGATATTATTATAAAAAAAAATGAAACTATAGCAATTGTTAACATTTTACAGTATAAATCTTACTATATTGATAATTTACTCTATCGATATAATCTCTCTTATTAAGTTACTTTATCTTTATTTTCTATTTTAAATTGGGATCTGTTTATTGCCTTAAGTATTTTATTGCATTCGAAAAGTGTTGATTGTAGTTTTAGTCATGTACTAGCTTATATGTACATTTACATTTCTTTTTTATTTATTATAATCTATTATTTCTTATTTTTACTTTTTATTTATTATTGTTATATTATTATCATTTACATGATAATATGAATGATAATAAAATGATTTTTATGATTTTATTATATATTTATTATTTATTATTATTATTATTATTATTATTATTATTATTATTATTATTATTATTATGTCATTTTTCATCATATTTCGATTTCTACTTTGGTCGCACTACCAACCAAGTCTGCGGGGAGACCTAAGGCAGGTCGTGGCGTGTTGTTATGACTCCATTTCATGTTTTTCTATCTTCCCTATCATCCCTAGCGTTACATAGATAAAGTTTTCCTTAGTGTGTAGGCTGTACTTAATAAGACAATTTTTGTATATCTCTTAAGCTGGGGTTTCCAGGGATTCTTTCAATGTGTTGTTTTGTTCCATTTTTTATCATTCCAAGTGCACCTACTATCACTGGCACAACTCTTGTTTTCAATTTCCACATTTTTTCTATTTCAATTTCCAGGTCTTTATATTTTGACAGTTTATCAAATTCCTTGGTTGCTATGTTACAATCCGCTGGACAAGCCATATCAATTAATAGACAAGTTTTTTCTTTCTGGTTTTTAACAATAACATCTAGCCTATTTGCTTCAATTTTTCTGTCTGTGTAGATGATGTAATCCAATAGAATGGTGACATCTTCTATTTCTGTAACCGGTGCTGGGTGATGTTCATACCAGTGTTTGTTTACAGATTTTCCATAGTGTTTGCACATTTTATAATTTTATTATTATTATGTCATTTTTCATCATATTTAGATTTCTGCATTGGTCTCACTACCAACCAAGTCTGCGGGGAGACCTAAGGCAGGTAGTGGCGTGTTGTTATGACTCCATTTCATGTTTTTCTATCCTCCCTATCATCCCCAGCATTACATAGATAACGTTTTCCTTAGTGTGTGGGCTGTACTTAATAATACAATTTTTTGTATATCTCTTAAGCTGGGGTTTCCAGGGATTCTTTCAATGTGTTGTTTTGTTCCATTTTTTATCATTCCAAGTGCACCTACTATCACTGGCACAACTCTTGTTTTCAATTTCCACATTTTTTCTATTTCAATTTCCAGGTCTTTATATTTTGACAGTTTTTCAAATTCCTTGATTGCTATGTTACAATCCGCTGGACAAGCCATATCAATTAATAGACAAGTTTTCTCCTTCTGGTTTTTAACAATAATGTCTGGCCTGTTTGCTTCAATTTTTCTGTCTGTGTAGATGGTGTAATCCCATAGAATGGTTACATCTTCTATTTCTGTAACCGGTGCTGGATGATGTTCATACCAGTGTTTGTTTACAGCTTTTCCATAATGTTTGCACATTGCCCAATGTAAATATTGCCCAACTCTATCGTGGCGATTTTTATATTCGTTTGGGGCAAGCACAGAACAGCCTGAGATTAGGTGGTCTATTGTTTCTTGGTGTTTATCACAAAACCTGCATTTTGGATCCATATTATTATGCATAATATTTGCCTGAAAGTTTCTCGTGAAAAGACTTTGGTCTTGTGCTGCAAGTATAAATCCTTCAGTTTCAGACTTTAATCCAGATGCACGTAACCATCGATGAGTATTAACTTTGTCAACATTGGATTTATTGGCACGTACTGGATATTGGCCATGCAGAGGTTTGTCTTGCCAGCGCTGTTTCATCTTTTCAAGAGCTTTATCTTTGGCTTTCATTTTCATATTTTTTGCCGCAATAGTTGGTTCTTGGCTACTGTTTTGCTTTTCTACAGAATCTACTAACTGTAATTCTTGTTTGTATTTACTGCCTTCTTTTATTATTGAATATTTTTTCTTTCTTTCTTCATGTTGCCTTACTAATTGTATCATCCAATCCTTTGTTGTTTCTATGTATGTTAGTAAGCCAATAGTTGTTGTCTTGTATGACAATTCCAGCTGAATAAGACCCCTTCCACCTTCTTTACGGGGTATGTATAGACGGTCTACATCAGCCTTTGGGTGAT
The DNA here is from genome assembly GCA_037127315.1 of Ascarosepion bandense. NCBI lineage: Eukaryota > Metazoa > Mollusca > Cephalopoda > Sepiida > Sepiidae > Ascarosepion > Ascarosepion bandense. Next base: position 30,963 of record JBBBDQ010002396.1, on the reverse strand, counting down.
GCATCCTATGCTTAGAAAGAAGCTTTCTTGTTTTAGCATCCATTCGCCTGATGTCGTTTAGAGTCCAGTTTAAGATGTTGAAGCTATATTGGACAACTGGGATTGCAAGGCTATTAATGGCCATAACTCTATTCTGTGAATTTAATTCAGTTTTTAATATCATTCGTAGCCTTCTATAGTACTCTTTACGCACTATTTCTTTCATTTTTTTATGGTGAATGTTTTCGCTCTCATTTACACCTAGGTATTTATAAGCTTCTTCTGGTTTCAATTCTTTTATTGTTACAGCAGGGTCTAGGCTAATTGAGGATGTTTCTTGTATTGATCCACGTAAAACTGTAGCTTTAGCACATTTATTCAAATTAAATTTCATTCCAATGTCTTCGCTGAAGCATTTTACAGTTTGCAGAAGACCTTCCAGCTCATTATCATTCTTAGCATATAACTTTAAGTCATCCATGTAAAATAGATGGCTTATTTTCTTTTGGCCTATTTTATAACCACATTCTGTCTTATTAAGTTGACTGGTTAGTGCTATTAATGATATGCAGAATAGTAAGGGAGATAAAGAATCACCTTGAAATATACCTCTTTTGATGTTTATTTCATCAGACTTATCGGTTCCATTTATATGATTGAGGTAAAGGGTTGTTTTCCATATAGACATGCACTGTTTGATGAAATTGATGATGACGGGCGATATCTTGTATATATTTAAAGTCTTTAAAATCCATTCATGTGGCACACTATCGAATGCCTTTCGGTAGTCTATCCAGGCAGTACTAAGATTTTTCTTTGTCTTGTAGCAGTTTTCCAGGATCATTTTGTTAATTAGCAATTGGTCTTTACAGCCATAACAGCCACGTTTGCACCCTTTTTGTTCAAGCGGTATCATGTCATTTCTTTCTAAGAATAAATATGTTTGTTTTGTTAAAATAGATGTTAGTAGTTTATATGTTGTCGGAAGACATGTAATTGGTCTGTAGTTTTTCGGGTTGTTTGTGTCACCATTCTTGGGTAGAAGAAATGTAATTCCTTTTGTCATCCATGCAGGAATTTTAGTGGGATCGTCAACCATTTCTTGGAGTTCTTTGGCTAATTTTTTATGTGCTGCATTTAAATAATATAGCCAAAAGTTAGGAATTTTATCTATACCTGGAGTTTTCCAATTGTGTGCTTTTTTTAGTGCAAATTTAATATCATCTTCTGTAATTCCAGACCATGTCTGTTCGGGTTTATTCTTCATTCGTTCTATCTCCTGCGTAATCCAATGTACTTCCTTGCTAGGTTCTTTAGGGCAAGCCCATATCTTTTCCCAGAACTGTGTGACTTCTTCCATTCTGGGAGGTACTGTCACTTCAATTCTTTTTTTACCTATTTCCCTGTAAAATCTCTTTGTATCAGTCTGAAAGATCTTGTTTTGTCTGTAAAATTTTGCTCTTTTTTCATAGCGTCTTATTCTTTGAGCCTTCAGTTGGATTTTTTGCTTTATTTTTTCTTTATTTGATAAGACGTCATTTTCATTCCTGATGTTATATTTTTTTTCGGCTCTTCTTCTTTTCCTAGTTCTTACATTTATTCCTCTACTCAGTTCATCCAGTACTGACAGTTCACTTCTTAGTTGTTCGATTTCTTTTTCGATTTTTCTTTTCCAAGGTGGATCTTCACGTCTGCGTGACTGCCTTGTTTTTATTTTGATGTTTAATTTTTTTGTTGCTGCTGTTGCTGATGCATATATTACTTCGTTAAGATTTGTATTCGGGTCTTCATCCAGTATTGATTTCAGTGCTGCATTGTACAATTTAATAGTTCGGAGGTTTTGTTTTGTTGGTTGGAATTTTGGGAGCTGTTCACGTTCCTCCATTGTAATACTTTGTATTTGACTTAGCTGGTTTTTTATTTCTATCTTGGCTTCCTGTATATTGTTATTTTCGGTCAAATAATTATCTTCGATGTGTTCTGAACTAATTTTATTTTTGTCTTTTAACTGACTCAGACTCAGATCGCACCTTTCCAGCACTTTTAGACTTACATCATTATCTTCGCAGTGATTTGCGTGTTTCACGGTTTCTACATTATGACCTGTGATTTGTTTGATGTTATTACTTTTTATTTCTGGTTCCGGTTCCTTTTCATATTTTGTTGATTCGACTCTTCTTGTTACAATTCTTTTAATTTCGTGAATCTCAGCCTCTGACAGTCGGTTATTACGAATAATGTACCTACGTACATTGGCCAATTTATTTTCGTCAATATACTTTCTATTTGTTTGACCAACTTTTTCACGCCAAATGTCATATGTTTGGCGAGTCATGTTTTTTTGAGGTTTGAGTAACGCTTCATGAAATGCAGTCATAACGACTTTGTACTCCTCACGAGACCATTTTATTTTTTCTTTCTTTAAATATACGGTTGTAGATCTAGCTGGTGAATTTTCAGGACCATCATTAGGATTATCCTGGTTGTGGGGACCTGAAGATACATTCTTTGTGTAGGAGTTTGTTCCTATGGCAGATTTTTCGACCTCAGGTAGGTTCCCTCCTGAAGGACGGGCTCCCTGTTTATCCACTGGAAGAGCCATACTGGACTTTTTATTTCTATTTGTGTTTTTCATGTTTTTCCCACGAGTGACGCACGGGTCCAAAAGTCCACCCAAAGTTGCCCGGCACGTTGGGTAACGGTCTTTTACAAACAGGGTCCCGAAGCCTGTAGGGGATCGTTTGTGACCTCATAACGCAGTAGCCATTCACTCCTCGGCACGATTAACACCTTGAGTTGCGGGTTGTTGTTCGGAGTTTTCCTTCTCCTAAATGGGCTGCCAAGCAACATCTGACATAGACGCGATTGGAATTCAAGGAGAAAGACGGCTCAACGAAACAAAACATCAATATTACTAGAGTAGTTTGTTTAAAAAAAAAAAAAAAAAAAAAAATTATAATATCTTAAGAAAAAATTATTATTATTATTATTATTATTATTATTATTATTGTTAATATATTTTTATATTTGTTTTATGTTTATTTTATTTTATTGATTTTTGTTCTTATTTTAAATTTTCATATCAAATTATCTTATTTTATCATTCCAATTTATATTAGATATAAAGAATTGATATCTTCGTGTACCCCTTTTTTTTAATATATTTCATTTTACGTTTTATGAATAATATTTCTGTTTGTGTTTGGGATTTCATCATTTAAGTTGAAACATTGTAATTGATGTCTGTATCTGTCTGCAATTCACTTTTTTTTCATTTTGTTTTTCTAATAGTATCACCCCGAGCAAGCCGGTAACGCCACTGATGTGCCGGGGGCTATGTAATAGTGAAAAGATTGGAAAAGAGAAAGCCGGAAACCACATCCTAAACAGGGAACAAGGGATGAGCCTCTTAACCTGTTCAATAGACGTTGGTGGAGTGTGAACCGGGCGATAGATAGATCTATCTACTCCTTCCAGCCAAAAATTCAAATTTCTCTCTCTTAGCCGTAATTTCTATTCTTTATTTTGTATTTCTTTTTTTTATTATTTGAATATTATTATTATTTATTAAATTTATTATTTTTATTATTTTATTATAATTTTATGGTATTTTATTATTTTTTATATATAATATATAATACTTATTGTTATATTATTATTTTTCAAATCTATTTGTATTTATTTTATGTTTATCCTCTTTTATTCATTTATATTTTTTTATTTTATTTATGTTATTTTGTTTTATTTTCAATTTTATTTTATTTTATTTTATTTAATATTTTTCATCTTTCTAATTTATTAAATTAGGTCTAACGGATTTATGCCTTCGTGTTTTTTTTTTAAACATCCTTTTCTTTACGTTTTATGAATATTTTTCTCTTTGTGCATGTGATTTCATCATTAAAAAAAAATGCCAAAAGATTTAACTTGAAACACTGTAACCTGTTCTCTTTCTCTCTAAGACGTTTCCATTGTCGCTCCTCTTTCTTCCCAGTCTACATTTTCTCACTTTTCCTCTTTATTTTCCTCTTCACTTTCTGCTTCTTTTGTATTTCTTTTTAAATAAATAGTTTATTACTTACTTATTTACTTACTTATTTATAAACAACACCTTGGCCCTCAGGAAAAAAGAAGGAACTCCATACGAAAAGCCACAAGTTTATTCCCCTGAAGAAAGTCAATTTTAGACTTGAAACACGTGTAGCGTCACAAACAGCATTATGAACACTTAAAGTATCATAACATGCATAATAACAACAACAATAAATATACACGTTAAACAAAAACTTCCCGGCCTCTCACACTTTTTATTCTATACCAATATCTCTCATTGGAACAACCCTATTTCTTTTTCTAATATATATATATATATATATATATATATATATATATATATACTCAGGGGAGAATAACCTGTGAGGTAATAAATAAATATTTTGCCGTTGTTTTTTACGGCAGGGGTACGTTCGTAATGAAATATTAATTATAAAGAAGATAATTATATAAGTATTTTTTTTTCATAAATTTATAGAAATGTTTGTGAACAAATGATCTTTCTGAGACACGAAATGGGGAAAGGGGACTTGGAAAATCTGATACTCACAGGGCTAATAGAGAGAAGGAGAGACAGTGAAAAACAGCACGAGACATACGTTATGGGCTTAAGAAAATAGATGACAAATGGGGTTTGGGAGAAATAACAAGACTCAATGTATTAAGAGGTACAAGAGACAGAAAGGCGGGGAAGGCTATAATCGCCTACATCTAGAAGGATCACGGCACATAGAAGAAGAAAGATGACGAGTTTCCTTGCAGTTTTTGTGTTCTTGAACTCATTCCTGTTACCGGTTGTGCCTAAGTCTCCTCCATGTATAGACCGATCCCTGAATTATTTTGTAAAAGATCTGATCTTTTTATAAAGCACGGGAGAAATCGGAGAGCCGATTTCGAATTCTAATTGCATTCACTTACGCGCAAATACTCTTGGGAAATGTATGAATCTCTTCTCCCTCCTGTTATGGGTTGAATAGCAGGACTTGTTGGATTCTATAGCCTTGGTTGACAACCAGTCTACCGCAGAAAGTAATGGCAACCTACTTCTGGATAATATTCTGCCTAGTCAAAAGATAGACGATCGCTCAAGCGCGTATCAAGTATGGTAATAAACTGACTGTTCTATAAAAGATAAAAGAATTGAATAGCAGGACAAATTGGGTTCTATAGCCTTAGTTTCTGACCGGCATCTTTTGCTATTCTCTAGCGCTTTCAGATTTCCGTGAAGTTGTTTCTATCGTCTATTACTATACAACGCTATAAAGTAGATACATTATTCGTTAGAAATTTTATCGATAAAAATGATGTACATTTATTTAGATTTCATAGTTACAACCAAGGGAAATAACTTTTGACAATTATCTCCCTTTAGTATTTTTAAGATTTATCTCCCTTGAGAGTTTTATTTCTTAAAAGAAACTTTGTAACATTTGTAATACGACTAGAAATTAAGATAAATAAATACAGTGGAGCCTGTAGTATGCGATTATCTCTACTGCCATCAAAAACTGGTCGCATACGGCAGGTGGTCGGTCACTACTATTTACTAAAGACTCATGGTCGTGACCTATTACGAACGAATTTCAATCACCAGAATGTACATAGTGGGATTTTACCATGTACTCTGGTAATAAATAAATGAGAACATAAAATGGCCTAACTTTGAAGAAATTTATTCAGCATAATTAATTTTCAAAAAAATTTTAGAATATTAAAATAAAAACGTATTTATAACGGTCAACAAAAGAGGCTAAAATATTTATTCACAATGATGTGGGCTTAAAAAGTCAGTCATTGCTTTCCTTTTCATGCCTTTATTAGTACGAGCCATTTCTTTTAAAATATATAAGTTGGAAAAATTCGCGACGGTTTCGATTTTTTCTTAGAAGTGAGCGATAGTGAACGAGAATCTGCGATAATACATGGAAAAATAAGCAAAACGTACAAAAAAACTGACAGCAATCGGGGTAGAGAAACAAATATATATATACACAGTCATCCGCAGACAGATCTGTTTCGCAGCTCATCAGTACGGTTAGACTCCGATTGCTCGAAACCCGACCGATTTGGCTTCAGTCGGCGACTCTACCACTGTGCCGCGAGGCGTTCGGTGGAAGACGGCAGTCTTTTTAGCGCATATCGTATTACGCGCCCAATAGCTAGAGTGCTCTAATTCATTTTTACTGAATGAGCGATGCGTACACGCTGGAGTGGTTACTGTTTTTCAAAGTCTACCTTTCTTCTAGAGTGCTCAAATTGATTGATTGATTGATTGATTGATTGATTGATTGATTGATTGACACTTAGTTTTTGGTTCTAATAGGGTTAGACCAGTACAAATTTGTATTAAAAAGTGTTCTATACAATTATATTGTTGAACTTTCGAATATTTTCCATTTTTAAACGAGTTATTTCGCTACCCAGGTTTCTATCATGAGTGGTGTCTGCAGGCGATTTTTAATAACGATAGATAGATAGATAGATAGATAGATAGATAGATAGATAGATAGATAGATAGATAGATAGATAGATAGATAGATAGAAATATGAAGAAAAAATAAAGGAACGAAAGAAATAGACATTTCAACAAGTAATAACAGTTGGATAGAACATAACAATAACAAAACAAATAAAATAGATTACTCATTTAATTTCTCCTAATTTAGAAGTTGGGAGTATAACGGGAGTCGCTTGATCAGTGATTTTCACTCGCTAATGTTAGTCGCTAGTCACGTTCTGGAGGTGGTTGCTCAATGGGGATCAATTAACAATAATATTAGCAAATCGTCCGTGCATAGAAAAACGGTCGTTAATAGCAGATGATCGCTGACGAAGAGGATCGCACACAGCAGGTTCCACTGTAATTTCTTTAAATCAAGTGAAATGAAAATGTTAAATTTTATAGAGAAGTATATTAAATAAACTATAAATAAAAAATGTTAAAGTAACTTCCAGGTTTACAAAACCAAGTTTCTTCAATTAACAAGACCAGGTTTCCTCAATTACATATTTTAGTGAGTTTCACATAAAAAATGTTTGTTTTTGCAATAAAAAAAAATAATATAGTAAGTTCGATGGACATTAAATAAATAAATCCCATATTTCAATTCTTCTTCTTCTACTATGTGCCATGTTTTTTCATGAATTTGGCGATCATGACTCTCCACAATTTCCTTCCTTTGTAGCTCTTAGTAAATTTTGACTTTTTTTCTGTCTCTTCTAAAACCTGTTACGGAAGCGAAGAATGGGTGACTGGGAAGACAGAACTGTCGCTGTTGTCGCTACTGCTGTAGCGATTAATTTCTTCTCCGTCTAAGCAAACGTTGAATTTTGGGTAAATAAATGTATAATTTACTTACATATATACAAAAACATCAATCTACTAGCGGTTGCTGTTGTGAAGGCAACGGAATGGGAGAGGAAGAGAGAGAAAGAGAGGACAAAAGAATGTTGGTTGGTGTTCTGTAACGACGGCGGCGTCAGTCGGTCGGCGAGGGTAGGGGAGCGCGTCGCTCAACCCTAAAGCTGGGTATTTGCATTACTCGACCTCTCTGTCTCCTGTGTGAGTGATTCATGCTGGTTTTTATAACAAAACTAAAGTTCGCATTGGCTTATTTCTTTTTCCCAGCTACTCTTCTTTTGTTGATCATCTTCTCAGTCAATTCCTTTTTCTACTGGTCACTATATATATTTTAACACAGGCTTGCTAGATTAGTAAGGAAGATAATTGTTTTTAATCGAATGATATGCGTCAATCCCATGCGCAGAAAATCAAATCTGTTATTCTGCTTTTGATCGTCGAGCAGTCAACATCCAGTTTATAAAGAAGTGTGTCAGAAGCTCTTCCCTTCTAAAAAATTTATTGGGTAAAAGCCGTATCACTTAATTAGTAATAAATGTATGTTTTGAAGTTTTTGAGAAATGTGACTTTTCTGCTGATCTGGTTTGAATTGCGGATGTATTATCGGATTGTAATGTATTTTTATATTTGTGTGTTTCTTGTGCATAAGGAAAATGTGTGTGGTTGATTTTCTTTTTTAAGACAGCTAGTTTCAGTCTATCAATAGTGACTGTGTCTGACTGAGTAACTTTTTGTATTATGAAGTATTTTCCGCTCTATGTAAGACTTTGTATGAACCCTGATAATTTGCTGAGAGGATTTTCTTTTTTAACTGCGTCTTCTCGTACGAAAACGTATTCACAGTTATACAGATTTGTCGGTGTGTATATGTGTTTGCTTGAATTTAAAGCAGGTGTAAATTCTAATTGCGACATCTTATTTTTTTTAATTCTTGTATGAAATACTATGTCAGATTAGTGTTTATGCCATTTTCAAAAAGTTGTCCTGGCAATAACAAGCGTGTACTGTGGTGATACCGAGCAAAGCGAGGGACCGGATGTTTGCCCTCAGACGTCCAGAAAGCAAATGACCAAAACTGGCCTTTGCGCACCCGGCTCTACGCATATGTTCCGGCAGAAAACCAAAAATTAATAAATATCAAATTCAGAATTTTATTTATCATCCAATGGGGAGACCAGAAATAAATACGTGTGTGAATTCCCAAATGACCTGCTGGGGCCCACAAAGACGAAATAAAAAGCCGACATAGAAAGCATCGCGACGGTTGAGAAAGTACGAGCGTAATTAGCACATCACTTGACCTCGTCAAGCGATCTACTATTCCCGCCTATTTTCCTTCTCATCTTCTTCTTCGCTGTCCCTGGGCTACTTAACCGACCAAAGGAGCGGATACATCAAAGATATTCCTAACTGACAAACTCTCCTACATACAGACACACAAACTGTCCTTTCAGCATTTATTGCCATGAACATTTTAATGTCATTTGGACCCATCCTAAAGCCATGACTTTATTTGTAAAAAAAAAACGGAATTGAAATATGTGGATATATAAAATGTTGTTTCTATACTCAATTTGCTTTTCTTGTTTTATAACCCCTTTTATAACTTATAGTGGGCTATCTACTAACAAGGCCAAAATTCAGTTAATCTGCTTCAACACAAAACTACGTTTCACTAGAACGGATAACCCACTAGAGTATGAAAGACTATTTCAGCTGGTGTGCAGTCGAGGTTTTCTTTAATGGTGTTCCTTACAGAGATAATTATCTGGTGGAAATTATCAGGCTCGATAATGATCGAGTTTTCTTCATGGCTAACAATGTCTTGAGGTGTCTGTGGAATCTTTCCACTAATCCATTAGCACATGGTGTGGTCTTAATATGTTTTGCTCCCAGCAAATTGCTGAATTCTTGAAAAAGTGCTAATCGGAATTGTATGCCATGATCAGTGGTAATGACATTGGGTGTTCCGAAAATAGAAATCCAATCTTTTAAAACTGCGTTTGCAACTGAAGTTGTTGATGTGTATTTCAGTACAATCACGGTATACCCACATGCAAATCTGTCAACAAAAATTAAGATATAGAAATAACCTTGACAGCTTGATAAGGGACCCACTGTATCTAAGTGGGTGTTTTTAAATCTTGCATCTGGGTTACTGAAATACCTACTGGTGTTTTGGTATGACGTTGTATTTTGTTCTTCTGACATTTTAGACATGTTGATATCTAATTCCTAACGTCTGATGTCATGTTTAGCTAAATAAAACATTCACTTATGATTTGCTTACTTGGGTGTGAAAAATTGCGAAGGTGTTGGAATATTTGTTTTCTCAGTGTGGGTAAGACATATGGTCTAGGGTTATTTAATGTAGTGTCACAATAAAGTGTTTTATTACCAAAAGAATCTGGAAATTGTTTCAATGTTAAAGAGGTATTCGATAATATTTCTGTTGGCGTAGAGTCAGATTTCTGTTCATCAGAAATTAAATCATGACTTAATGTATCGTCGGTAATCGGTGTTATATCTGTGCGTGACAGTGCATCAGCCACAATATTTTGTTGTTCCTTAAAACAAATTTCTGTTGTGTACTGAGAAATAAAATCTAAATATCTAATTTCTCTAGGGGTGTATTTGTTTACACTACAGTTCATGGCATAAGTGAAGGGTTTGTGATCTGTTTTTATCACAAAGTTTCTACCTTCAAGTATGTATCTAAACTGTTTAATTGCTAAATATATAGCCAACATGTCTCAAGAAAAGGTGCTATAGATTGTTTGTGTCTTGGTCGATATTGCTGAGGAAAAGAAAATAGGTTTTATTACCTGTTGTGGAGTAGTTTTTCGCACTGAAGTTAATAATAATCGTGTTATATCGGTTGTTAATCGACTTAACGCACCCAAAATGTTTAGAACTTGGTAACTTACACTGTAAGCTGACTCCTGCCGACTAATATTAACTGCCTTGGTCCAACTATATCCAAACTGGAACTAACTAATATAACTACTGAACTCCAATAGAATTTTAAAGAACTCTCTAGAACTTCTAAGAACTCCTAAGAACTTCTCAAGAACTTCTCGAGTTAACTTCCTGTTAACTCTTATTAATATAGGAGAGAGAGTCCATTATCCGAGGAATAGGTGTGTTTCACTATAACATTACCCGATCGATTTCTTGTTCAGTTTTGTCATTGTCATTTTGGATACGTCCGTAGTGAGGAAGATGACTGTATTTTCGTCTTTACTGATATGTGAGAGTTTAGTAAAGTTTGTAAATGCTGATTTGGCTGTGTTGAAGGCATGAAGTGCCTCCTGTTGTAGAATAATGATTTTGTTCCTTTTTTTTTTTTTTTTAAACAGATTAGTCAAAAGATGAATTATAGTTGATAGATTAGAGGGTGAAGCGGGGATAATAATTTATCAGTCCAGTAAGTCTTCTTACCTGTCGGGTGGAAGTAGGTACGTGAACATTTTCAATTGCTTCCACTTTTCGGGATAAGGGAGAAATCTCATGTTTGTCTATCAAGCGTCCAAGAAATTTAACTTGAGTGGTGCCAAGGGTGCACTTATCTATGTTTATATTTAGGCCAAATTGATGTAAATGGTCTTTGTGTTCGGCAGTACTTTGGTGAGCAATGAGGATATCATCAATGCAAGCGTATACAAATGGTAATTTTCTCAGGATTTGCTTAATTAGTTTGAAATGTTTGGACAGCATTAAGACCAAATGGCATTCGGACAAGCTCATATAGTCCGAACGCGTCACAAACACCCTTTAATTCATCTCTTTCGCCTAGCTATGGGTGAAATAGTATAACTTATCTTGATAAACCATTATTTTCAAAAACTGTTAATAAATGATTATTACTAAAATCCAAGTATGTTGATAAACCGACAATAAATGATAATGTTGATAAACCGTTAAAAAAAACAAAAAAACAAATCAGATTAAATCAAATAGATCATCTACAGTTCCTGACATTAAGAAACAAATATAAATCTAAACTTAGAATGGAACTTTGTTTGTGTGTGTGTGTGTGTGTGTGTGTGTGTGTGTGTGTGTGTGTCCGTTACCTATAGACTCCGAAACGGCTAAACCGATTTTCTTGAAAATTTATACAGTTGTACTATAAGCGTCTGCGAGTGTTCTTGGCTAGGTTTTGTGTCAATCGGGTTATAGAAGGAGTGGTCCGATTTTAGTCAAATATGATACGCTCTTAGACAAAGACATAAGAAAGGATATTCAGAAGTTTCGAGGTTGCAGTTCTTACAATAGTACAGAAAATCGATAATACACCCACACACCCACATATATATATATATATATATATATATATATATATATATATATATATATATATTCAAATACTTTAATCCGAGCGAAAAAAGCAGGAAGGTAAATTCCAAAAACTAATCAATATTAAAAAATTTTTAATATGAAAAAATGATACAGGAAGAGAGCTCCATGTAATAAAATATTACAGAGCAAATATAAATTAAATAGGATTTATTCAAAGATGTTGTATGTACATTTCGACATGAAATCCCCACAGGGGATAACGCATCACCTCAGCAACGAAAAAAAATCCTTTCTGGAAAGGGAAGGAGGGTCTGGAGAACCTGATACTAACAGGCCAGATAAAGGGAAAAAGAGACAGGGGAAAGCAACGGATAACATATTTGAAGGACCTAATCAGGTGGATGACAGAACGAGGATTGCACGGTGTAACAGCAGGCGTGCTCAGAGCCACCAGGGATAGGGAAACGTGGAAAGCCATGATCGCCTACGTCCTGAATGGACAAGGCACATAGAAGAAGTTTCAGTCTAGGATGTGCGTTGTGGTGCATTGGATATCGACTCGGAACGAGAAATCGGGGAGCCGAGTTCAAATTCCAGCTGAATTCAATGCATTCACTTACGCGCAAATACCCTCGGGAAAGGTATTAATCCGTCTATTCCTTCCAGTTTGGGTTAAATAACAGGACAGATTGGGTTCTATAGCCTTGGTCGGCATCAGTCTACCGCAGAAAGCAATGGCAACCTACTGCGGGATAATCTTCTGCCCAGTCAGTCATGTCTCTTTCAACACATGATCGCCAAAAGCATTTATCACGTATGGCACTTAACTGATTGACGGAATATAATAGTTGGAAAGATGATTGAGGCTTCTACTGGTCATAAAATAGGGGATCAGTTTTCTATTGTTATGAAGTAATAAACTGATCCCCCACTAAATACTACTTAATAATATAGTACATATCTTCCCCATCTAGCCACGAGTCAAATAACAGGACAGATTGGGTTCTATAGCCTTGGTCGGCAACCAGTCTACCGCAGAAAGCAATGGCAACCTACTGCGGGATAATCTTCTGCCCAGTCAGTCAAGTCTCTTTCGAGACATGATCGCCCAAGCGTGTATCACGTATGGCACCTAACTAACTAACTGACCCCTGTTCGGAAGCAGGATATTCTGGGACAGGCAGTTTTTGGCCATGACACCAAGATCAGGGGGACAGATTTCGAAGACCCACATTTTATCATTTCGCATTCAGCAGTTTCGTTCCCCTTCGACTTGTAACTAAATTAATAAAACTTTGTTAAGAGTTTTCCACCCGTTTTCCATCCTTTTATTTTTCCCAACAAAACCACATTCTCATCTCATGGTAACATAGTAGATTGTTGTAGCATTGTACCTGGGTGTGTTCGTCCGTTTGGAGATTTTTTTTTTAAATTCATTGATTAGAAATAAATGACTATAAACACGTTGATGATAGTTTTTTGTAGGCATCGCCATTTTGGTTTCGATCAGATAGTCTTCAATATTGACTAAACGACAACATTAAAGAGTAAAATACGTCAAAAATCAGGTTGTATTATATCTATCTAAACTTATTTATAAATGGAAGTTTGTCTCTGTGTGTGTGTGTCCCCGTTACCTATAGACTCCGAAACGGCTGAACCGATTTTCTTGAAAATTTACACAGTTGTACTATAAGCGTCTGCGAGTGTTCTTAGCTAGGTTTTCTGTCGAGGTACCCCCGATAAATATCGAAAATCGAAAAAATCGGGTTATAGAAGGAGTGATCCGATTTTAATCAAATTTGACACTCATAGACAAAGACATAAGAAACGAAATTCAGAAGTTTCAAGTTCTTACAATAGTGCAGAAAATCGATAATACACATATATAAAAGGCAAGATGTTTGTGTGTGTGTCTGTTTCTCTGCCTGTATGCCTTTTTAATTTCGAGCATGCGCACGGTTTGTTTGTTTTTAATTTTGTCGACTTCGCAGTATAGTAGGGTCAGTTGGGTACCGTCTATCAGAAAAAGAGCACCATGACGCAATTCACTCCGACAAAAATTTGGAAACGGCATACTGCACGCCTTACCATTTACACCTGAAACTCCAATACGAGCATTTCACAGTATATATGTGTCTATTTACGGACAGTGCAGAGAATTCGAAAAGAGCTGGATAAGTCTACTGGTGATTACGAAGATTGGAGTGATCACTAGTAATGGTGACATTATGCCTCGATTTAACTTCCCGCAGGGCCTCAGACTCAATACGAAATTCTACATCAAGTGATTTGAGAAAGTCCTGGGTCAAGAGAGTGGTTGCTGAAAGACCCTATATCTGGCAACAGGACTCTGCAACATGCCACACAGACAGGAGAACTCAATCATGACTGGCAGACAATTTTATGCGACTACATCACCTCTTACATCTGGCCACCTAACTCCCAAGGCTTCAACCCCCTTGATTATTATGTGTAGTTGAGCGAGAGAACAACAAAACACATTTTAAAACTAACGATGACCTGAAAGCAAAGATCATGGCAGCATGCTACAACGTAAACAAGGATACCGTCCAGAAGAGTTCCAGGAGATTCCAAAGTCGTCTGCAGGCTGTGGTTGAAGCCAATAAGGATTTTATGGAATAAATTTACTCTTTAGTATTTGTAGATATGTTTGTGTAAGTTTGGTAAATATATCTGTTAAAATGAAATGTCAGTGCTATTTTAATCTCTGCGTAATTTATATGATAATACATCCATTGGTAGCAATAGAGTTTTGGAATAATGTCTAAATAAGCCCACAACAGCAAAGTGTAATGACCTTTGAACTGATAACTTTGAATTATAACTTCAATGGAAGGCCAATTATTCATGTAGAACCACTCACCTGTTCGACTCTTTTGCGGAGCTCTTTCCGTTTGACTAGTTCAGTCATTTTCGATCCCAGTTCATTCCATTCTTCGAAATAGGGTGGCAGCGTTTCCTATAAAGAAAATATTACATCAATACACATGTGCGAAATGGTCTCATGTAATTTTCTTTAAACTTTTGTTACTAACACAATGTGTTTGAACAAACCAACAAAATGATTTTTTCATTGACATTAAGCGGGTGGCAAAACCAATTTTCATTATTACTCATGTATAATAGACTTAATCCGTTTATACTCGAAATACGCTTGACATATGCATTAGTTTCGCATACATACACATACATTTAAAATAAACATCTATTGCTTTTATTATAGGTAACACACACATATATACAGGTATAAGTTTTTTCTCCATTTAAAAATGTTCATCTCTTGCTTTATTACACGTGACACGTATCTGACCAATAAAATCAAACTTCAATCAACATAATGTCTCTTTGAATTTTTAAAAAAAAAATTAAAAAATGAAATCATTGTTTTTTAAAATTTTTCTGAAAAAGCTTTTAGACGTGAAACATGTTAGATTAAAGACACTTTTTCTTCTTCTATGTGCTCTGTCCCTTCAAGGACGTAAGCGATCATGGTTCTCCACGTTTCCCTATCCCTTGTGGTTCTTAGTATGTTTGCTCCTGTTACACCTCGCAACCCCCGTTCCGACATCCACCTAATCAGGCCCTGCAAATATATTATCCGCTGCCTTCCTCTGTCTCTCTTTCCTTCTATCTGGCCAATCAGTATCAGGTTCTCCAGGCTCTCCTTCCTTATTGCATGTCCCAGAAACTTCAGTTGTCTCTTCCTGATGCTCACTATTAATTTCCTTTTTGTTGCCATTCTTTCCAACACCTCATCGTTGCTTGCATGCTCCGTCCACGATATCCGCAGCATCCTTCTGTAGAACCACATTTCCGCTGCTTCCAGTTTTTTCCTCATTTTCGATTATATTGTCCAGAATTCGCTGCCGTATTGAAGAACTGACATCACTTAGCAATCCAGCACACTTTTCTTTGTTCCTATCTGTTCTTTACTTATTCTATTCATCTTGTCGGATTTCAATCTATATATTCAACTTACTGAAATGTCTTTCTAAAAAACCCTGTTAAATAACTACAAGTAGTTTCTGGTTTTAGTCATATTTGTCCGAATTACAGGTAGTTTGGATTGTTTACTGAAAATAAAATGCAACCAATCTTCGCATTTTTTTTATATTTGAAATGTACAAGTTCATTTTTAAATATAAACCTTTTAATTCGATTTTTCAAGATAAAACTTTTCTTTCGTTTTATTTAATCTTATAAAAACTGAGCTAAATAGCAGGACAAACTTAGGTCCTATAGCCTTGGTGCAACCAGCCTACTGCAAAAAGAAATGGCAACGTACTGTGGGAAAAATCTTCTGCCAAGTCAGTCATGGATTGAGAGACATGATCGCCCAAGCGTGTATCTCGTATGGCACTTAACTGACTGGCTGATAAAAACTAGAAAGAACACTCAAAATAATATAAAACTAAAAATGAGCGTTTGTCTGTCATGAATACACTTCTACGCGTGCGCAGGATCGCCTCATCAGTGTTGTTATACTTTGGGGCCATGAAAAGTTTTTCAGACTTGTTTAGCCAAAAGACCCTGCCGGAACAATTATATTCCAGCAAGCGATCCTGAATCCAAGCGTACAACAATGGACATTATAACTATTACTGCTAGTAATGAAATAGCAAGCGAACAATCAGAAACTCCGTATGTCACTTCCGACTAAGCGAAGACGAGACAAAAAAAAAAAACTAAATTCTCATCTTTCCTCTTTTGAAAAAAACACGTAGAATGACCCACACTCCCATTTATCTCCACCCCCACTTATCAGGTAAGTGATTTCAACAGGAAATTTTATCACATGAAACAATACTTTACTAAAAAAAAAAGAACTCATACATATTCACTGAATATATTAATTACGGTCAGAAGCGTTATTTTAACCTTCCCCATCCCTCTCTCTTCCTTCCCTCTCTTTTTCCTTTCTTTTTTTCTCTTCATTGATCCTCCCCTGCTACTAGCAATCTCTGTCGTAGATCTCCGTAGATCTGATCTTTTAATCCATAGCCATTTAGAGACTTTCTTTGCAGATTCTAAAATAATCCCAGTGGCCTTTCTCTTTTTCATTCCGCTGACTCCAAGCCAACTTAAGGTTCTTCATAAAGATCTCCCTGCAAAACCATGGCATCCAACTTTAAATGGAAGACAGCTAGTCCGCCATTGGTCAGACCTGCAACTGGCTCCCGAGGTCTACTTTCATTTGCCAATCTCGGTCAGAGATTGGCAAATGAAATCCTCCGCCGAGGAGGATTTTGTATGGTTTCTCACCCGGAATCCACAACACTATCTCTCTTCATCTACATTTGAATGTATCCAACCGTATAACCCTTCTCTGAAAAACGAACTCTCTTATCCTTGTTTTAAACATATTTTAATATTATTTTATTTCAGATTGTTTAATCTGTTCAATGAACATTTTACCCCTCATAACAATTGAAACTACAGACTTTAAAAATGTGTGATTCATTTCTCTGAAACGAAACGAGCTACTGACGCAACTTCAAGCGTATAAATTCTTACATAAATTCCTTATCTTATTTTGTTAAGAAAAAAATACCCGTCTTTCATCGTCTTTAGCATCCATCATTAAACTTCTGGCTGTGGTTATTACACCTTACAATCTAATTTTTTTCCGGCTTGAAATAAAGTGAAAAGGGTATATAAATCGTAGAAAACAAATCAATGAATCAATACTTCATTCATCTGACGCATAAGAAAAGGATTCTTAACCAAAATATTTTTTTAATTTACAATAACTTTATGCGGAAAGAAATAAATGGATTTAAAAGCTTGCTCAAAATATTCTTTTAAGCACTTAATAAAAATTTTAATTATGTGAAAATGGAAGATTAAGTTTTTTTTTTTAATTCTTCAGTGAAGGTTTACAGCCAAACTATGCTGAGGTTCTGACCACTAAAGAGTTGAAAGATCAATCCTTGTAGTGGTGAAGACTGAGGCGTACTGAATAAAGAATTATTGTCATAAACGATTTGGCTTCTTTAATTCAGAAAAGGACATCATTTTATCCTTTGTGAATAGTGTTGCAGGATAAAAGGGTGTTCAACACTCGAATTTATCTGGATTGAAAAGAGAGATATCCACAAATAAGGCGTATCTAGGTCTGGAAGCAGATGAAGGGTCCGTAGTTAAGGGAGGATAACTCTGGACAGCTGAGGAAATTACGAGTCACAGATTCACTTTTTAGACTCAGCTAGTTGGGAGTTAGAAGCTGTAGGTGAATTGATTGTTCTTCCACGCAAACCTCATGCCCATCATCAACAGATAGAATCAGACCTTCAAGTAATGTTTCTTCGTTTGTTTTTTTGTTTGTTTGTTTTTGTTTATTTTTTTTTTGTTTTTTTTTTGTTTGTTTGTTTTTTTTTGGTTTTGGGTTGTTGGGGTTTTTTTGTTTGTTTTTTATGTTTTTTGTTTGTTTTTTGTTTTTTTGTTTTTTGTGTTTTTTTTTGCTTTTATTTTCTCGGTCGGACTTTGAATGACATGCACCGCAGATAATTGTAACTTATCTGTGTTTAACCATAGTATGTTTGAAATTAAGAATTTACATGTGTGACGTTGAACAAGCATGATCTTAATCGAAGGTCATGTCAGTTTGAAAATTGGAGTGTGGTTACCGTCTATGATCTTATGGTCGCATATCAAGATGACTACTGGCATGATACAACGCGGAGAAAAAGAAAATTTTGAACATTACAGAGCTTTCTTTTGATGTGTGTTTTCTTAAAAAAAGAGAGAAAAGAAGAAATAAGCAATCAAAACAGTGTGCATTGAGAACATTATTAGAAGAGCATAACGAATATGAACATTGTCGGGGTTGCTAATTTCGGTTCTACAATATTATATTCCAAGAAAGAAAAAGCATTTTTTTCCTATATGTTGTATGATGGTGCCTTGGAAAGCCTTCCAAAAATTAAGGAAAGCATTAGGATAATTTCGCTAGAAACAAAGGAAAAAGTACTGAACTGTTGCGTAATATCAGTTCTATTATATAGGAGTGAATTCTGGACAACCTCTTTACTAATTAATATATTTTAAAAAGGATTTTTAAAGTCGGTAGAAGTGTCTCAAGTGATAATTTTTTTGTTGTTGGTGAAATGACTTGTAACGTTACAAGTGTGTAAAAGCTAAGGCGTATGTGTTAAAAATACTACGAACTTAAGGCACCAGAAATGTGGTTCTACAAAAGGATACTGAGAATATCATGGACCAAACATGTGAGAAACGGGGAGGTTTTGTAGAGAATGAAAACAAAAATCACTTATACCTTGTATCAGGAAAAAAACAACTGAAATTTTTCGGGTACAATATGAGGAAAGAGGTCTTGGACATGCTGAAAGCAAGAGAGACAGTGAGAAGCTGAGAGTTTGTGTAAATGGTTAGCATAGCGGAGTTTCAAAAAAAGGACATATATTGATAAGAGTTACAGTTGCTTGTACAGTAACATGATTACCAATGATCCAAAGAAAGAAAGAAAGAAAGAAAGAAAGAAAGAAAGACATCCAAATCAAAACCAATGCTCATATTTTTTGTTTTGTTTACAAAAAATATTTAATAATCCAGAACCTATACTGACAGCAAAACACATGCATACGAATAGAAAATGAATTCACTGAATATACTGTTGTGGAGTAAATGATAGACTCTCATGAGTCAAATGAACTAGTCCTGACGCTTAAATACATAACTCCACGTAGTATAAAACACAATTAGAGTATTTCTTACAGACATTACGGACGGCGAGTGCTTAAGAAGTATTTAACATTATAACCCCGAATAATTTAAAATAACCGTTGGAGCCAATCTTCAGAGTATGTCCTACAGACATCTAGGCGAGTGCCTATGCAAGACTGTATATTATAACCTCTAGAAAACGAATTATAACAGCGGTGATGAAAATCGAAACTCATAACAAACTATTAATACCATGCTTGAAGACTGTGATTAAATACGCCCAAGAAAATGTATAAGTTCGACCGATTTCCTTTTGGTATAAAGGTGGCTCCAGCTATATTTCAACAAACTATTAATACCATGCTTGAAGACTGCGATTAAATACGCACAAGAACATGTATAAGTTCAACCGATTTCCTTTTGGTATAAAGGTGGCTCCAGCTATATTTCAACAAACTATTAATACCATGCTTGAAGACTGTGATTAAATACGCCCAAGAAAATGTATAAGTTCAACCGATTTCCTTTTGGTATAAAGATGGCTCCAGCTATATTTCAACAAACTATTAATACCATGCTTGAAGACTGCGATTAAATACGCACAAGAACATGTATAAGTTCAACCGATTTCCTTTTGGTATAAAGGTGGCTCCAGCTATATTTCAACAAACTATTAATACCATGCTTGAAGACTGTGATTAAATACGCACAAGAACATGTATAAGTTAAACCGATTTCCTTTTGGTATAAAGGTGGCTCCAGCTATATTTCAACAAACTATTAATACCATGCTTGAAGACTGTGATTAAATACGCACAAGAACATGTATAAGTTCAACCGATTTCCTTTTGGTATAAAGGTGGCTCCACCTATATTTCAACAAACTATTAATACCATGCTTGAAGACTGTGATTAAATACGCACAAGAACATGTATAAGTTCAACCGATTTCCTTTTGGTATAAAGGTGGCTCCAGCTATATTTCAACAAACTATTGATACCATGCTTGAAGATTCTGATTTCGCAGTTACTTATCTGGATGATATAACTATTAAACGTGTCCCTGAAGAAAAACATATTTGACACGTGAAAACAGTTCTGGAAAAGATACAAGAGTACGTGTTCAAATTCAGTGAGGAAAACTGTTAATTATTTTTACCTAAAATTAAGTACCGAGGACAAATCAACAAACTGACAAAAATTGTAGTCAACGAGGTCCATCGAGGGCAAGTGCAATTAAGAATATACCACCCTAACTAGCGTTCCTGGGACTAGCAAACTATTATCAAATTCATGTATCTAATAGATAGAATTTGAGAGCTCCACTGAACAATTTGTTTAAAAGGAACATAAAGTGGAACTGGACTGATAAGTACCAGAAAGCGTTCTAAAAACTAAAAAAATATCAACGTCAGACTTATCATTAATGCACTACTATACAAAGCATAAATTGTAGTGAATTCAGGTGCTTGTGATTATGCTATAGGAGCAGTGATTTTTCATAAATACGATGACGATAATATGAAAGGCATCGCGTATGATTCAAGTTCGCTACTACCAGAAGAAGAAACTACACAGATCAAAAAAGAGGCGTTAGCAATAATATTTTCAATGAAGAAAATTACCAAATTTGTTCACAGAAGAAATCTTTGTTTGCAGACAAACTAAAGATTTCTATTATCAATTTATGGTTAATTTTCTTTTTCCAAGATTGGTTTTTCAGAGTGTATAAAATTGGAATAGAAATCTTGGAAGACGGCAGAATAATGTCAGGAATTCAAAAAAATGACGTTCATGGTAAAGGGAAAAATGGGAACATAAAAGACAGTATAATCAGTTGAAAAAATGGAAGAACCTATGAAAGTACTGTACGATGTTTTTGATGTGTCTCCACCCAAAGAATTTGTTGAACCTAAAAGTACGGTTTCCAGAAAAAGAAGACGAACAGAAAAAAGAACAGAGGTTGGGCTTAGACGTAAAAGATACACAGTTCAGTCCGTTAGCAAACTCGACAGAAAGAGGAGGAATTAAATAATAAATAAAATATTTACTTATAAAAACAAGTCTCAATAGGGGGATTTTATTTATTAAATAATACACCCTGGTAACTTAAATGGACTAGTCTAGAAGCTTAAAGAAGTTCATGTCTTTTAATATAGTTGAAGTCAGTCTTCAGGATATTTCTTACAGATGTAATGGCGAAAGCCTAAGCAAGATTGTACATTATAATCACTAGAAAACGAGTTATAACGATGTGACAAGGATTTCTCAGATATATTATGAAAATTTGATACTCAGAGGATATTTTGAAGGCAATAGAGACAGAGGGAAAAAACATATAACCTACAAAGCGAACTTGTGTAAATGGATGAGAGAACGGGGTTTAGGAAAGACAGCAAAAGGACAAAATTTCTTAAGAGCCACAAAAGACAGGAAATAGTGGAGAATCATTATCGCTATCCTCTTAAATGAACACACCACATGTGTCTGTTCATTATCAATAACTAGGTTTTTTTAACGCTTCATTTAAAATTTAAAAACTTTTTTTCCATCTCACCAGATACAATGCTAGATATAATCAACATCCTCTCTATTATAAATTACAGTTTACCTTGAAGAACCGTAGGGTGAAACATAGGTAGGTTTATTGGTTCGTGCTTAGATTGTCTGTCTTTGTTGCTCTACTTTCGTACTGAGCGCTTTAGTGCTACGGTTTTTGTCTTGGTGTTACTTTTTTCTTACGAGTACTTGACTTTTTGTTCATGTACTTCGTTTGTTTCTTTTTTTACGTCCCCTTCTTTTCCCTTCGAGTTCGTCCTCGGTGGGTTGTTCAAGACGATTTAAATTATAGCTTAATTAGTACTAGTTTTGGCAGAGTTAGTTCTGTTACTATTAGTATTGTAATTACTATAGTTAATAATAATAATAATAATAATAATAATATATATATATATATATATATATGTGTGTGTGTATGTATGTATATACTTCACTCCTGTCGTGTTCATATAGAGAAAGACAATAGCAAGGCAGCGTCGGCTCAGTTCATTCTCTTTACGATTAGTTATTAAAATTTCTTACTAGTTATGAAAGATCTTGTTGCTTGTTTACTCTTGAACAGTGCCTTATTATTTTATATTTTTGCAATAACTAGGTCGTAGATTAGGGAAGAATATATATATATATATATATCCTCTCGCTCGATCACCGAAGTTAAGCAACTTTGAGCCTGGTCAGTACTTAGATGGGTGACCGCTTGGGAATACTAGGTCCTGTAAGCGTTTAGTGACGGATGTGCGTTGTGGTGAGCCGAGTTCGAATTCCAGTTGAATACTCTGCATTCAGGTAAGCACTGGTACCGTTGGGAAAGGTATTAATCCGTCCCTTCCCTCCAGTTATGGGTTAAATAATAAGGTTAGGACTTGGGGACCCTGCCCTTTAAAACAAATCCCAATGAATCTGGATACTCGAAAAGAAAAAAGTATTTCTAGACACAAAACTTATATATAAACAACAATAAATTGTTGAAAAAAAGGTATTACTAGTAATAAATAAAAAAAATTTAGTTGGCAATAAATGACCCGCCGAGGTTGATATACCATAAAAACAAAACAACCAACCAACCAAAAACATATATCCTTATATATTTAAATCCGTTGTGAGTATCTCTCTCTCTCTCTCTCTCTCTCTCTCTCTCTATATATATATATATATATATATATATATATATATATATATATGTCAGATTAAATAAATTACAAATATTGTGTCTGCTTATTTTTAATAAAATGCGTTCATTCTCACGGATAATCTTTCGCGTATTATCATTAAAAGATGTCAAAAATGAGATGTAACATTGTCAAATGTTATTATCGTTATCATTTATTTCTCAATGTTCCCAAGTACTTTCGATCTTCTTCCGAGATCTTCTTTAGGGGTTAACATTTAATGTTTAATTTTCTTGGGAGCATTAGTATTTTCTTTAACAAAAATGTATTACTGATAATTTTGTTACTAGGAAAATTTTCTTGACACTTTTACTATAGAAATGAATTTTTATATTTTCATAGAGTTTGGACCCCAACTTGGTGTTAACTATTTGCTTATAACTGGGATCCTATCAGGTGCTACCACTCCGAATCAGGGTGGGTCTAGGAAAAGCAGCAATTCAGAAGTGGTTTCAGGCTTTCCAAAATCTCCCGATCAGAGGCTTTGCTGCCGGATGTAGTTTATCGTCATGCCCAAGGCGAAATATGTCACGTAATATGAGAGAAAATATTCATTTGCAGAACACATTTGTTGATAACAGGATTTAAAGGAGGAACTACGATTACATTGTTATAATGTATTCTTGTCACGCACTGATACTTTTTCGTCGTGGTATAAACAAACATTTGTGTCATAAACTCCTAATGGAACACAAATGTCACTAAATTCCTTTGCCATTTATATCTAAAATTCCGTGACTTCCGTTAGTTTGTCCGTCTATCACTTAAGTTTCTTCCGTGATACATGCTTGGGCGATCATGTCTCTTTCGATCCATGACTGATGAGGCAGAAGACTTTCCAGCAGTAGCTTGCCATCTCTTTCTACGCTAGAATGGCTGTCAACCAAGGCTACAGAATCCAATCTGTTCTGCCATTCAACCCATAGCTGGAGGGAGAAAAGATAGATTAATACCTTTCCTAAGGTTATTTGTGCGAAAGTGAATGCGAAGAATTCGACTGGAATTTGAACCCTACTCTCCGATTTCTCATTCTGAACCGATATCCAGTGCACCATAAAGCACATCCATCCGTCTCACCCTCTACAATAGCCATTTATTGACCGATCGAAACAAAAACATTTGGTCAGAAGTGCAAACAGGTAATGAGGTAAAAAATACAGTTGGTTAGAGTCAGTCAGTCGTTTCAGTGCCATACATGATACACGCTTGGGCGATCATGTCTTTTTCGAGACATGACTGACTAGACAAATGATTTTTCCGCAGTAGGTTGCCATTACTCTTTGCGGTTTACTGGTTGCCAACAAAGGCTAGAGAACCCAATCTGTTCTGTTATTTAACCCATAACTGGAGGGAAGACACGGATTAATACCTTTCGCAATGATATTTGTGCGTAAGTGAATGCAATGAATTCAACTAGAATTCGAACACGGCTCCCCGATTTCTCATTTCGATATTCACTGCACCACAACAGAGTAGGGTGCGTAAAAACAAGGATTTTGTTAATGTATTTTTCCAAACAAATCAGCTGGTTCAAACTCCACCAATTGGTAAATCTCGACAAAAAATGTTAGTGATAACTTAAAAAATACTAAATACTGTGAAAATTCTAGTTAAAAATAACTGGGAAAATAACTAAACGATATGTACATTCGACTTTTGAGAGCAGTGCTAAATGTCGCAGGAAACCATTTAAGGCCAGTGAAGAACGATATGAATTTGGCCCCAAAAAGAAATCTTTACACATGGCCACTTGTACGTTGCATGCTCAAGAGAAACTAATCTTAAGAATGTATTCTTCACTGTTAAAGAGGATAAAAAGAAATTTTCTTAAACAATATTTAGCATCAAGTCCGATAAAATTAAATAAAATTAAAAGGATTTATTTAATTATATTGCAAAGATACAATTTCTTCAAAATCGTTTTCACAGTTTTTGTGTGTGTGTGTGTGTGTGTGTGTGTGTGTGTGAGAGAGAGAGAGAGAGATTTATTTTATTCTGATCTGGTATCTCAATTTCGGTCACTTTTTCACTGTCGTGACGTGGCTTCCCTCGGTCTTTTCTACAAATATTTTCATAATAATTGTTCTGCTGAGCTTCCCTCTTTGGTACCTCGTTTTCATTAATTTGAGCGTCGTAATAGATTGACAACTAGGTTTCATCGTTTCACTGTTGAACGAGCTAGATGTAGCCGTTTCTTCTATTCTAATAGCTTCTTTTCTCGCATTTCTCGCCTGTGGAACTCCCTTCCGACTTCTTGCTTCCCTGCCAACTACAATCTTCAAACATTTGAATGTAACGTCTTCCTGAACCCCGTTCCTTTATTCTCCTTTCCTCACTTCTCCTCACTAACATCTTTTCATTCTCTTTCGCTCCATGTAACTTATTGCGTCCTAGTGGCATTACCTCCTTGCTTTGGGGTTATATGATTAAAAAGTACTCTACAAGCACTTTCCTATAGATTTAATGCCGTAAGCTCATCGCTAGTTGGTCGATATTTCCATGACAAGTCTTCTGGGTACTTCTATTCTCACATTTGCAGCTAAGGCACGCCATACTAATTTTTTTTTAATCATCTCACCCCAAGCAAGGCATTCTACTGCCACTGTTGTGCAGAGGGTTACATAGGGGAAAGTGTTGACAAAATGGGGTTTAGTTATAGGAAATGTCAGGAGGAGGGTAAAAGACGGGTGAGAATACCGAGGATGGAGGTGAAATCGATGAAAAAGAGCTTGAGAATGGATACGAGTTAGTTTGTGTTATGTCGTGAGTAAGAATAAATAACTCAACAACAGGAATAGGTTAATTGTTGTATTCCGTGAAAATAGTATTTACAAAGGTTATTAGTATCCAATACAAGAATAGAGGTTAATCGTCTCAACCGTCGTAAGACGTAGTATGAGCAATGGGTACTTCCGGGTCGTCACCGGAAGTCTACGACTGACTTGTCGATCGGCTGCTCGGCACACTCTCCTACGTAGATGCCACCATTCCTTTACATAGTAATGGAATAGTCCATGATAGCCGAATAGGCGCGGGCGTCCCAACAGTTTGATAGGAAGATGTCTATTGACCTTACATTTAAACTCCTGGAGATTGTAGCTGTCAGGAAAGCAAGTATATGGAAGGGAATTCCTCAGGTGGGAAGTGCGTGAAAAGAAGCTGTTAGAGTAGTAATTGTGGTTACATTTTATCGGTTTCACTGTAAAAGGGTGGGACCTAGTTGCTAATCTAGTAGCTCGTGTAAATTCATACCTAGGGGGCCCCAGTGATCTAAGTTCATTGGAGCAGAAGCCGTGAAAGTATTTATAGAAGAGGTACAGCGAAGCCACGTCACGTCGGTGAGACAGCGACTGCAACCGAGCTGCCAAGTCTGTATCGATCACATCACAGATTCTCCGTTGGATTTTGTCAAGAACCCCGAGGTGAATAGCAGGGGTAGCCGACCAGATGTGGCAGTAGTATTCAATACACTGGTGGATTTATATATACGCTCATAAAGGCGGTATTTTGGGTTGACAGAAAATAGTGCTTTGACAGGTTCTAACTTGCTAGATGGAATTTATTACCAGATCTGGGTGCAGTGTACTAGTAATCTATTTCTAGACTTGACGAAAGGGATTGGTGAAATTTGGTGATAACTAAAGTAACATGGAAATATTAAAGATCGAATGTCTACACTAACGATATTCCGTATAGACTCTCGGGAAATTTTTTTTTTTAATCATTTCACCCCAAACAAGGCCTAACCGTCAGTGGTGCGCAGGGAGTACCAGAAAAGGTGAGTGATGAGAAAGAGGAACAAGTTAAAGAGGAGTCAGAGAATGAGTAAGAACAGGATGAGAATACAGCTGTGAAGATGACTGCATGAGAGTGGAGTATAAAGGAAGAAAAACACGATACAAGGGGTGTCATGGAAAGGATGTGAGTCAAGAAGATAAGAGATGGCAATTGACTTTGCATTTAAATTCTTGGAGATTGTAGCTGTCAGGGAAGCAAAAATAAAAAAAAGGAATTCCACAGGCGAGAAGTGCGAACAAAGAAGCTGTAGAATAGAAGTTACGGTTACATTTGGTTAGTTTCACTGAAAAAGGGTAGAACCTAGTTGCTAGTTTAGTATCTCGAGTAAATTTATGAGGTGAGTGCACCAGGGAGCTAAGCTAGTCGGAGCAGAAGCCGTTAAAGTATTTGTAGAAGAGACACAGGGAAGCCACATTACGTCGGTGAGAAAGTGACTGGAGTTGAGCTATCAGGTCGGGATCAATTACATTTCAGATTCTTCGTTGGATTTGGTCAAGAAGCCCGAGATGTATAGCAGGGGTACTCGACCAGACGTGACAGCAGTTTTCAATGCACGGGCGGATGGTAGATTTATATATGTGCAAGATGGATTTAGATGAAAGAAAACTTCCTGTTCTTACAAAGGGAACCAACATTCTGAACAGCAGATTTAGCTATGGATTCAATGTAGTCAATCCACTTGAGGTCGGCTGAGAGATTTAGACCGAGGAGGCACAGTGTTTTGCTTTCAGGGAGACTAGTCTGATTCATTCTGATGTGGGGTAGAAGCGGTTGTCTATATGATATTGATTGCTGCGGTTGTACGGGTGGCGGAGTTGGAACCCATAGTTAACGAAAAGACTTCCTCAGACGATCGTTCAGAAGATAAAAATGGTCATAGTCAGGTTGAAGTTCCTAATTTCATTTCATATTAATATTTTAATTTCTTTTCCCATGATGCATTAGTGTCGTAGCGGCACCACATGTACTGAAGCCTCAACAGAAGTGGTGCTTGGGCACGATAACCCGAAGGATACCAACTCTCTCCAGGATGGCTTAAACTCAGATTTCCTTCTACTATAGAAGTCTGTCCTGCTATTTATCTATAACTGGATGGAGAAAAGATGGATTCATGCCTTTTCTAAGAGTATTAGCACATAAGTAAATGTAATGAATTCAGATGAAATTCGAACTCGCCACCCTGATTCCTCAATCCAAGCCTCCTATATATATAATTTTAAGCAGATAGGCGGTAGTTCATAAAATGGTTTAAAGAAATTTGACGTTACAACATTTTTCACGCGTTTTGATTTTAACGCTAAAATTAAATTTAATCAAGTGTGAAGTGGTAAATTTAATATTAAATCGAGTAAATAAAAAAATATCAAGAATTAAAATTCTGTATCAAGTTGTTAAACAAACATCGAAAGGGTATTTTTTGGTCTGTCCTAAAGATAAGCTCATGTGTGAAAAAAATACTGAACGAAAATTTTAGAACTAGTGATAGCTTCAGGCGTCTAGACATTTACAAAGCTTATTTCCAGCATTACATTTTAGATTTTGTATTTAAGATGTTAAAATTCTACCCTTAGCCGTTTTAGATTTTAAAATGGCTAAGGGTAAAATTTTAACAGTTTGAACAGGACAGAATTGTTGAACTTCAAAGATGTAGCCGTTCGCAACGTGCTAATGCAAATTAAATTTCTAGGATACATAAATAAGAAAAAAGATTTAGAAAGATTTAATCTCCCCAAGATCTGCAGTACTGTGCAAAAGTATTAGGACAAGAACTCTTTATCTTTTATGAGGCATCAAAATAAAGTTTAAAATCACCCCTGTCCTAACACTTTTGCACATTATCGGCAGTGTGCAAAAGTATTAGGACAGGTGTGATTTTCCTAAAATCATCACTGAAATTCAAATACAGGCTGAAAAGCCAAATAAATTGCTGATAAATATTGATTATTCAAAACTAGGTGTAAAAGAAATGTATTAAAATGAAGTTGTATTTAATTTTTCCTATTTTCTATTAAACAAGGTATTTTGAAACTACTCATTATTCTATTATCCTTGGATATGACTGGCTTTTTTCTTATTCCCCCCTCTCGAATTTATAAATCTAATATTACTTCGCAAGACACATTTTGGGAACAAATACAAGCTGCTTGGCAGGAGATATCATTAGATACATTAAAAAAGCTTGTGATGTAAATGCCTGACAAAAAGAAGGCTGTAATCAAAGCAAAAGGCTATTATACTGAATATTAAATTTATTTTGTAACAAGTATTTTTTCTTGTTAAAGTATTCGTTGGGTAAATAAAAATTACTTTAATTAAATCGTTTATTTTCTGTCAATATGCCTCATAAAAGATAAAATAGTTCTTGTCCTAATACTTTTGCACAGCACTGTATATATATAAATATATATGTATATACTAGCAGTATAGCCCGGCGTTGCTCGGGTGTAATGAAAGCTTTAAAACCAATCCATGGTCCTGGAGCTCAGACTCTTTGCACGTTGGCACGAAAGAGTAAAAAGCAATAGTTGTTTCCAGTTAAAGCAAAACCGTAGACTGAAAGAAAAATGGATGGATGTAAGTCAAATTTTGATTTCCTGGTATCGATATCAAATAAATAAAGTTTTTTTCGTCGTAAACTGAACTTTGAAGGCTAAATAAGTCCTCTGAGTAAATGGTATCATGGCTGAGACTAAGAACTACAATTATACCTACTTAGAGCCAAACCCGAAGCAAAAACTAAAATAAAACGGCTGAAAAAAATACAGGCATACAGGTAGATAAACAGTCTCACACACACACACACACACACACACACACACACACACACACACACACACACACACACACATCTTGCCTTACATATAAAAAATTTTAAAAAAAATTTTTTTCTTAATCATATCACCCCAAGCAAGGCGGTAACGACACTGATGTGCAGGGGGCCACATAAGAGTGAGAAGATTCGAAAAGAGAAAACCGGAAACCGCATCCTAAAGAGGAAACAAGGAATGAGCCTCTTCACCTGTTCAACAGATGCGGGTGGAGTGTGAACCGGGCGATAGTTTAGTCTATCTACTCCAATTGAAAAAAAAAAGTGAGAAGATTAGAAAAGAGAAAAGCCGGAAACCGCATCCTAAACAGGAAACAACAGATGAGCCTCTTCACCTGTTCAATATATGTATATATTATCGATTTTCTGCACTATTGTAGGAACTGCAACCTTGAAACTTCTGAGTATCGTTTCTTATGTCTTTTTCTATGTGTGTGTCAAATTTGATTAAAATCGGACCACTCCTTCTATAGCCGATTTTTTCGATTATCGATTTTCGATATTTATCGAGGGTACCTTGACACAAAACCTAGTTAAGAACACTCGCAGAAGCTTATAGTACAACTGTGTAAATTTTCAAGAAAATCGGTTGAGCCGTTTCGGAGTCTATAGGTAACGGAAACTCACACACAGACAAACACAGACAAAGTTCCATTCATAAATAAGTTTATTTATATATATATATACACATATATATATACATATATATATATATATACACACATATATATATATATATATATATATATATATAAACTTATAAAAACTATATAAAATGATTGCGACAATTAACCAATGGTAATGACAATATATATATATA
Source organism: Ascarosepion bandense (assembly GCA_037127315.1). Taxonomy (NCBI): domain Eukaryota; kingdom Metazoa; phylum Mollusca; class Cephalopoda; order Sepiida; family Sepiidae; genus Ascarosepion; species Ascarosepion bandense. Next base: position 391 of record JBBBDQ010002396.1, on the reverse strand, counting down.
TATATATATATATATATATATATATATATATTGTTGGTACCATTGGTAAATTGTCGCAATTATTTTATTATTCAAAGCAAAGGGCTATTATACTAAATATTAAATTTATTTTGTAACAAGTATTTTTTTCTTGTTAAAGTATTTGTTGAGTAAATCAAATAAAATTACTTTAATTAAATTGTTTATTTTCTGTCAATATGCCTCATGAATGATAAAAAAGTTCTTGTCCTAATACTTTTGCACGGTAGTGTATATGTCGAAAGCTCAGAAAGAAAGACTACATAATCTGATTAGGTAGTTTGTGAGACTGAATGACAGAAAGAATAATAAGATGTGATGATAAAGACTTGAAAATCTATATTGGGGATTTATAGTCAGAATGAGTTATTGT
>JBBBDQ010002395.1:1652500-1669265 GCA_037127315.1 Ascarosepion bandense | reverse complement strand
GGTTGAAAAACTATGCGAAATCAGCTAAAAAGTGATACTTTTTTAGGTATATTTTGAAATATTCAGAGTCTCAGAAAATTATTTCATCCTTAGGATAAATTAATGAAAATAGGTGAAACATGTTGAAACCACTTGGTATGAATAGAAAACACTTAGATATTAAAAAAATTTTAGAGTCTTCAATATTTTCTGCGAGTTTGAATATCTCGAAAATGCAATAGATTTATTACGTAAATTTTTAAAAATTTCAAACTTTCAGAAAATTAATTTATCTTTCAGATAAATTAATAAAAATTGTTATATCATGTTGATAACATTAGGTAACAATAGGAAACGCCTAGATTTTGAAAAAATTTTGGAGGTTTCGATACTTTACAGAAGTTTAAAAACTTTGAAAATTACGTTGAAAAACTATGCGAAATCAGCTAAAAAGTGATACTTTTTGAGGTATATTTTGAAATTTTCAGAGTCTCAGAAAATTAATTCATCCTTAGGATAAATTAATGAAACTAGGTGAAACATGTTGAAACCATTTGGTATGAATAGAAAACACTTAGATATTAAAAAAATTTTAGAGTCTTCAATATTTTCTGGGAGTTTGAAGATCTCGAAAATGCAATAGATTTATTACGTAAATTTTGTAAATTTCAAACTTTCAGAAAATTAATTTATCTTTCAGATAAATTAATAAAAATTGTTATATCATGTTGATAACATTAGGTAACAATAGGAAACGCTTAGATTTTTAAAAAATTTTGGAGGTTTCGATATTTTACAGAAGTTTAAAACTTTGAAAATTACGTTGAAAAACTATGCGAAATCAGCTAAAAAGTGATACTTTTTGAGGTATATTTTGAAATTTTCAGTGTCTCAGAAAATTAATTCATCCTTAGGATAAATTAATGAATATAGGTGAAACATGTTGAAACCACTGAGTATGAATAGAAAACACTTAGATATTAAAAAAATTTCAGAGTCTTCAATATTTTCTTGGGAGTTTGAATATCTCTTGAAAATGCAGTAGATTTATTACGTAAATTTTGAAAATTTCAAACTTTCAGAAAAAAATTAATTTATCTTTCAGATAAATTAATAAAATTGTTATATCATGTTCATAACATTAGGTAACAATAGAAACGCTTTAGAATTTAAAAAAATTTTGGAGGTTTCGATGCTTTACAGAAATTTCAAACTTTGAAAAATTGGCGTTGAAAACTATGGGAAATCAGCTAAAAGTGACACTTTTTCATGCATATTTTGAAATTTTCGATTCAGAAAATTAATTCATCCTTAGGATAAATTAATGAATATATAGGTGAAACATGTTGAAACCAATTAGTATGAATAGAAAACACTTAGATATTAAAAAAATTTCAGAGTCTTCAATATTTTCTGGGAGTTTGAATATCTCGAAAATGCAATAGATTTATTACGTAAATTTTGAAAATTTCAAACTTTCAGAAAATTAATTTATCTTTCAGATAAATTAATAAAAATTGTTATATCATGTTGATAACATTAGGTAACAATAGGAAACGCTTAGATTTTAAAAACATTTCGGAGGTTTCGATACTTTACAGAAGTTTAAATCTTTGAGAATTACGTTGAAAAACTATGCGAAATCAGCTAAAAAGTGATACTTTTTGAGGTATATTTTGAAATTTTCAGAGTCTCAGAAAATTAATTCATCCTTAGGATAAATTAATGAAAATAGGTGAAACATGTTGAAACCACTTGGTATGAATAGAAAACATTTAGATATTCAAAAACTTTTAGAGTCTTCAATATTTTCTGGGAGTTTGAAAATCTCGAAAATGCAATAGATTTATTACGTAAATTTTGAAAATTTCAAACTTTCAGAAAATTAATTTATCTTTCAGATAAATTAATAAAAATTGTTATATCATTTTGATAACATTAGGTAACAATAGGAAACGCTTAGATTTTACAAAAATATTGGAGGTTTCGATACTTTACAGAAGTTTAAATGCTTTGAAAATATTACGTTGAAAAACTATGCGAAATCAGCTAAAAAGTGATACATTTTGAGGTATATTTTGAAATTTTCAGAGTCTCAGAAAATTAATTCATCCTTAGGATAAATTAATGAAAATAGGTGAAACATGTTGAAACCATTTGGTATGAATAGAAAACACTTAGATATTAAAAAAATTTTAAGGTCTTCAATATTTTCTGGGAGTTTGAATATCTCGAAAATGCAATAGATTTATTACGTAAATTTTGAAAATTTCAAAGTTTCAGAAAATTAATTTATCTTTCAGATAAATTAATAAAAATTGTTATATCATGTTGATAAAATTAGGTAACAATAGTAAACGCTTAGATTTTAAAAAAATTTTGGAGGTTTCGATACTTTACAGAAGTTTAAAAACTTTGAAAATTACGTTGAAAAATTATGCGAAATCAGCTAAAAAGAGATACATTTTGAGGTATATTTTGAAATATTCAGAGTCTCAGAAAATTAATTCATCCTTAGGATAAATTAATGAAAATAGGTGAAACATGTTGAAACTACTTGGTATGAATAAAAAACACTTAGATGTTTAAAAACTTTTAAGGTCTTCAATATTTTCTGGGAGTTTGAATATCTCGAAAATGCAATAGATTTATTACGTAAATTTTGAAAATTTCAAACTTTCAGAATATTAATTTATCTTTCAGATAAATTAATAAAAATTTTTATATCATGTTGATAACATTAGGTAACAATAGGAAACGCTTAGATTTTTAAAAAATTTTGGAGGTTTCGATACTTTACAGAAGTTTAAAACTTTGAAAATTACGTTGAAAAACTATGCGAAATCAGCTAAAAAGTGATACTTTTTGAGGTATATTTTGAAATATTCAGAGTCTCAGAAAATTATTTCATCCTTAGGATAAATTAATGAAAATAGGTGAAACATGTTGAAACCACTTGGTATGAATAGAAAACACTTAGATATTAAGAAAATTTTAGAGTCTTCAATATTTTCTGGGAATTTGAATATCTCGAAAATGCAGTAGATTTATTACGTAAATTTTGAAAAATTCAAACTTTCCGAAGATTAATTTATCTTCCAGATAAATTAATAAAAATTCTTATATCATGTTGATAACATTAGGTAACAATAGGAAACGCTTAGATTTTTAAAAAATTTTGGAGGTTTCGATACTTTACAGAGGTTTAAAAACTTTGAATATTACGTTGAAATACTATGCGAAATCAGCTAAAAAGTGATACTTTTTGAGGTATATTTTGAAATTTTCAGAGTCTCAGAAAATTAATTCATCCTTAGGATAAATGAATGAAAATAGGTGAAACATGTTGAAACTATTGGTATGAATAGAAAACACTTAGATATTTAAAAAATTTTAAGGTCTTCAATATTTTCTGGGAGTTTGAATATCTCGAAAATGCAATAGATTTATTACGTAAATTTTGAAAATTTCAAACTTTCAGAAAATTAATTTATCTTTCAGATAGATTAATAAAAATTGTTATATCATGTTGATAACATTAGGTAACAATAGGAAACGCTTAGATTTTAAAACAATTTTGGAGCTTTCGATTTTGAAAATTTCAAAATATACCTCAAAATGTATCACTTTTTAGCTGATTTCGCATAGTTTTTCAACGTAATTTATCGAAACCTCCAAACTTTTTTTAAAATCTAAGCGTTTCCTATTGTTACCTAATGTTATCAACATGATATAACAATTTTCATTAATTTATCCTAAAGATAAATTAATTTTCTGAAAGTTTCAAATTTTCAAAGTTTACGTAATAATCTATTGCATTTTCGAGATATTCAAACTCCCAGAAAATATTGAATACCCTAAAATTTTTTTAGTATCTAAGTGTTTTCTATTCATACCAAGTGGTTTCAACATGTTTCACCTATTTTCATTTATTTATCCTGAGGATGAATTAAGTTTCTGAGACTCTGAATATTTCAAAATATACCGCAAAAAGTATCACTTTTTAGCTGATTTCGCATAGTTTTTCAACGTAATTTTCAACGTTTTTAAACTCATGTAAAATATCGAAAACTCCAAAATTTTTTAAAATCTAAGCGTTTCCTATTGTTACCTAATGTTATCAACATGATATAACAATATTTATTAATTTCTCTGAAAGATAAATTAATTTTCTGAAAGTTTGAAATTTTCAAAATTTACGTAATAAATCTATTGCATTTTCGAGATATTCAAACTCCCAGAAAATATTGAAGTCTCTAAAATTTTTTTAATGTCTAAATGTTTTCTATTCATACCAAGTGGTTTCAACATGTTTCACCTATTTTCATTAATTTATCCTAAGGATGAATTAATTTTCTAAGTCACTGAAAATTTCAAAATATACCTCAAAATGTATCACTTTCTAGCTGATTTCGCATAGTTTTTCAACGTAATTTTCAAAGAATTAAACTTCTGTAAACTATCTAAACCTCAAAATTTTTTTAAAATCTAAGCGTTTCCTATAGCTACCTAATGTTATCAACATGACATAACAATTTTTATTAATTTATCTGAAAGATAAATTAATTTTCTGACAGTTTGAAATTTTCAAAATTTACGTAATAAATCTATTGCATTTTCGAGATATTTAAACTCCCAGAAAATATTGAAGACCCTAAAAAATTTTTAATATCTAAGTGTTTTCTATTCATACCAAGTGGTTTCAACATGTTTCACATATTTTCATTAATATATTCTAAGGATGAATTAATTTTCTGAGACTCTGAAAATATCAAAATATACCTAAGAAAGTATCACTTTTTAGCTGATTTCGCATAGTTTTTCAACGTAATTTTCAAAGTTTTTACACTTCTGTAAAGTATCGAAACCTCCAAAATTTTTTTTTAAATCTAAGCGGGTCCTATTGTTACCTAATGTGATCAACATGATATAACAATTTTTATCAATTTATCTGAAAGATAAATTAATTTTCTGAAAGTTTGAAATTTTCAAAATTTACGTAATAAATCTATTGCATTTTCGAGATATTCAAACTCCCAGAAAACATTGAAGACACTAAAATTTGTTTAGTATCTAAGTGTTTTCTATTCATACCAAGTGGTTTCAACATGTTTCACCTATTTTCAGTAATTTATCCTAAGGATGAATTAAGTTTCTGAGACTCTGAATATTTCAAAATATACCTCAAAAAGTATCACTTTTTAGCTGATTTCGCATAGTTTTTCAACGTAATTTTCAACGTTTTTAAACTCATGTAAAGTATCGAAACCTCCAAATTTTTTTAAAATCTAAGCGTTTCCTATTGTTACCTAATGTTATCAACATGATATAACAATTTTTATTAATTTCTCTGAAAGATAAATTAATTTTCTGAAAGTTTGAAATTTTCAAAATTTACGTAATAATTCAATTGCATTTTCGAGATATTCAAACTCCCAGAAAATATTGAAGACTCTAAAATTGTTTTAATATCTAAGGGTATTCTATTCATACCAAGTGGTTTCAACATGTTTCACCTATTTTCATTAATTTATCCTAAAGATGAATTAATTTTCTGAGACTCTGAAAATTTCAAAATATACCTCAAAAAGTATCACTTTTTAGCTGATTTCGCATAATTTTTCAACGTAATTTTCAAAGTTTTTAAACTTCTGTAAAGTATCGAAACCTTCAAAATTTTTCTAAAATCTAAGCGTTTCCTATTGTTACCTAATGTAATCAACATGATATAACAATTTTTATTAATTTATCTGAAAGATATATTAATTTTCTGAAAGTTTGAAATTTTCAAAATTTAGGTAATAAATCTACTGCATTTTCGAGATATTCAAACACCCAGAAAATTTTGAAGACCCTAAAATTCTTTTAATATCTAAGTGTTTTCTAATCATACCAAATGGTTTCAACAGGTTTCACCTATTTTCATTAATTTATCTTAAGGATGAATTAATTTTCTGAGACTCTGAAAATTTCAAAACATACCTCAAAAAGTATCACTTTTTAGCTGATTTCGCATAGTTTTTCAACGTATTTTTCAAAGTTGTTAAGCTTCTGTGAAATATCGAACCCTCAAAAATTTTTTGAAATCTAAGCGTTTCCTATTGTTACCTAATGTTATCAACATGATATAACAATTTTTATTAATTTCTCTGAAACATAAATTAATTTTCTGAAAGTTTGAAATTTTCAAAATTTTCGTAATAAATCTATTGCATTTTCGAGATATTCAAACAGCCAGAAAATATTGAAGTCCCTAAAATTTCTTTAAAGTCTAAGTGTTATCTATTCATACCAAGTGGTTTCAACATGTTTCACCTATTTTCATTAATTTATTTTAAGGATGAATTAATTTTGTGAGACTCTGAAAATTTCAAAATATACCTCAAAAAGTATCACTTTTTAGCTGATTTCGCATAGTTTTTCAACGTATTTTCAAAGATATTAAACTTCTGTAAAGTATCGAACCCTCCAAAATTTTTTAAAAATCTAAGCGTTTCCTGTTGTTATCTAATGTTATCAACATGATATAATAATTTTTATTAATTTATCTGAAAGATAAATTAATTTTCTGAAAGTTTGAAATTTTCAAAATTTACGTAATAAATCTATTGCATTTTCGAGATATTCAATCTCTAAGAAAATATTGAAGACCCTAAACTTTTTTTAATATCTAAGTGTTTTCTATTCATACCAAGTGGTTTCAACATGTTTCACCTATTTTTATTAATTTATCCTAAGGATGAATTAATTTTCTGAGACTCTGAAAATATCAAAATATTCCTCAAAAAGTATCACTTTTTAGCGGTTTTCGCATAGTTTTTCAACGTAATTTTCAAAGTTTTTAAACTTCTGTAAAATATCGAAACCTCCAAAATTTTTTTAAAATCAAAGCGTTTCCTATTGTTACCTAATGTTATCAACATGATATAACAATTTTTATTAATTTATCTGAAAGATAAATTAATTTTCTGAAAGTTTGAAATTTTCAAAATTTACGTAATAAATCCTATTGCATTTTCGAGATATTCAAACTCCCAGAAAATATTGAAGACTCTAAAATTTTTTTAATATCTATGTGTTTTCTATTCATACCAAGTGGTTTCAACATGTTTCACCTATTTTCATTAATTTATCCTAAGGATGAATTAATTTTCTGAGACTCTGAAAATTTCAAAATATACCTCAAAAAGTATCACTTTTTAGCTGATTTCGCATAGTTTTTCAACGTGTTTTTCATTGTAATTAAACTTCTGTAAAGTATCGCACCCTCGAAATTTTTTTTTAAATCTAAGCGTTTCCTATTGTTACCTAATGTTATCAACATTGTATAATATTTTTTTTTAATTTATCTGAAAGATAAATTAATTTTCTGAAAGTTTGAAATTTTCAAGATTTACGTTATAAATCTATTGCATTTTCGAGATATTCAAACTCCCAGAAAATATTGAAGACGCTAAAATTTTTTTAATATCTAAGTGTTTTCTATTCATACCAAGTGGTTTCAACATGTTTCGTCTAATTTCATTAATTTATCTTAAGGATGAATTAATTTACTGATGCTCTGAATATTTCAAAATATACCTCAAAAAGTATCACTTTTTAGCTGATTTCGCATAGTTTTTCAACGTATTTTTCAAAGTATTTAAACTTCTGTAAAGTATCGAAACCTCCAAAAGTTTTTTAAAATCTAAGCGTTTCCTATTGTTACCTAATGTTATCAACATGATATAATAATTTTTATTAATTTATCTGAAAGATAAATTAATTTTCTGAAAGTTTGAAATTTTCAAAATTTACGTAATAAATCTATTGCATTTTCGAGATATTCAAACGCCCAGAAAATATTGAAGACCCTAAAATTTTTTTAATATCTAAGTGTTTTCTATTCATACCAAGTGGTTTCAACATGTTTCACCTATTTTCATTAATTTATCCTAAGGATGAAATAATTTTCTGAGACTCTGAAAATTTCAAAATATACCTCGAAAAGTATCATTTTTTAGCTGATATCTCATAGTTTTTCGAAGTATTTTTCAACGTTTTTAAGCTTCTGTAAATTATCAAAACCTCGAAAATTTTTTTGAAATCTAAACGTTTCCTGTTGTTACCTAATGGTATCAACATGATATAGTTCTTTTTATTAATTTATCTGAAAGATAAATTAATTTTCTGAAAGTTTGAAATTTTCAAAATTTACGTAATATATCTATTGCATTTTCGAGATATTCAAACTCCCAGAAAACTTTGAAGACCCTAAAATTTTTTTAATATCTAAGTGTTTTCTATTCATACCAAGTGGTTTCAACATGTTTCACCTATTTTCATTAATTTATCCTCAGGATGAATTAATTTTCTGAGACTCTGAAATTTTCAAAATATACCTCAAAAACAATCACTTTTTAGCTGATTTCGCATAGTTTTTCAACGTATTTTTCAAAGATATTAAACTTCTGTAAAGTATCGAATCCTTCAAATTTTTTTAAAAAATCTAAGCGTTTCCTATTGTTACCTAATGTTATCAACATGATATAACAATTTTTATTAATTTATCTGAAAGATAAACTAATTTTCTGAAAGTTTGAAATTTTCAAAATTTACGTAATAAATCTATTGCATTTTCGAGATATTCAAACTCCCAGAAAATATTGAAGACCCTAAAGTTATTTTAATATCTAAACGTTTTCTATTCATACCAAGTGGTTTCAACATGTTTCACCTATTTTCATTAATTTATCCTAAAGATGAATTAATTTTCTGAGACTCTGAAAATTTCAAAATATACCTCAAAAACTGTCACTTTTTAGCTGATTTCGCATAGTTTTTCAACGTATATTCAAAGATATTAAACTTCTGTAAAGTATCGAACCCTCGAAATTTTTTTTTAAATCTAAGCGTTTCCTATTGTTACCTAATGTTATCAACATGATATAATATTTTTTTTTAATTTATCCGAAAGATAAATTAATTTTCTGAAAGTTTGAAATTTTCAAAATTTACGTAATAATTCTATTGCATTTTCGAGATATTCAAACTCCCAGAAAATATTGAAGACTCTAAAATTGTTTTAATATCTAAGTGTATTCTATTCATACCAAGTGGTTTCAACATGTTTCACCTATTTTCATTAATTTATCCTAAAGATAAATTAATTTTCTGAGACTCTGAAAATTTCAAAATATACCTCAAAAAGTATCACTTTTTAGCTGATTTCGCATAATTTTTCAACGTAATTTTCAAAGTTTTTAAACTTCTGTAAAGTATCGAAACCTTCAAAAATTTTTCTAAAATCTAAGCGTTTCCTATTGTTACCTAATGTTATCAACATGATATAACAATTTTTATTAATTTATCTGAAAGATATATTAATTTTCTGAAAGTTTGAAATTTTCAAAATTTACGTAATAAATCTATTGCATTTTCGAGATATTCAATCTCTAAGAAAATATTGAAGACCCTAAACTTTTTTTAATATCAAAGTGTTTTCTATTCATACCAAGTGGTTTCAACATGTTTCACCTATTTTTATTAATTTATCCTAAGGATGAATTAATTTTCTGAGACTCTGAAAATATCAAAATGTTCCTCAAAAAGTATCACTTTTTAGCGGTTTTCGCATAGTTTGTCAACGTAATTTTCAAAGTTTTTAAACTTCTGTAGAGTATCGAAACCTCCAAAATGGTTTCAACATGTTTCACCTATTTTCATTAATTTATTTTAAGGATGAATTAATTTTGTGAGACTCTGAAAATTTCAAAATATACCTCAAAAACTATCACTTTTTAGCTGATTTCGCATAGTTTTTCAACGTATTTTCAAAGATGTTAAACTTCTGTAAAATATCGAACCCTCCAAAATTTTTTAAAATCTAAGAGTTTCCTATTGTTATCTAATGTTATCAACATGATATAATAATTTTTATTAATTTATCTGAAAGATAAATTAATTTTCTGAAAGTTTGAAATTTTCAAAATTTACGTAATAAATCTATTGCATTTTCGAGATATTCAAACTCCCAGAAAATATTGAAGACTCTAAAATTTTTTTAATATCTATGTGTTTTCTATTCATACCAAGTGGTTTCAACATGTTTCACCTATTTTCATTAATTTATCCTAAGGATGAATTAATTTTCTGAGACTCTGAAAATTTCAAAATATACCTCAAAAAGTATCACTTTTTAGCTGATTTCGCATAGTTTTTCAACGTGTTTTTCATTGTAATTAAACTTCTGTAAAGTATCGCACCCTCGAAATTTTTTTTTAAATCTAAGCGTTTCCTGTTGTTACCTAATGTTATCAACATGATATAATATTTTTTTTTAATTTATCTGAAAGATAAATTAATTTTTTGAAAGTTTGAAATTTTCAAGATTTACGTTATAAATCTATTGCATTTTCGAGATATTCAAACTCCCAGAAAATATTGAAGACCCTAAAATTTTTTTAATATCTAAGTGTTTTCTATTCATACCAAGTGGTTTCAACATGTTTCGTCTAATTTCATTAATTTATCTTAAGGATGAATTAATTTACTGATGCTCTGAATATTTCAAAATATACCTCAAAAAGTATCACTTTTTAGCTGATTTCGCATAGTTTTTCAACGTATTTTTCAAAGTATTTAAACTTCTGTAAAGTATCGAAACCTCCAAAAGTTTTTTAAAATCTAAGCGTTTCCTATTGTTACCTAATGTTATCAACATGATATAATAATTTTTATTAATTTATCTGAAAGATAAATTAATTTTCTGAAAGTTTGAAATTTTCAAAATTTACGTAATAAATCTATTGCATTTTCGAGATATTCAAACGCACAGAAAATATTGAAGACCCTAAAATTTTTTTAATATCTAAGTGTTTTCTCTTCATACCAAGTGGTTTCAACATGTTTCACCTATTTTCATTAATTTATCCTAAGGATGAATTAATTTTCTGAGACTCTGAAAATTTCAAAATATACCTCAAAAACAATCACTTTTTAGCTGATTTCGCATAGTTTTTCAACGTATTTTTCAAAGATATTAAACTTCTGTAAAGTATCGAAAACCTCCAAATTTTTTTAAAAAATCTAAGCGTTTCCTATTGTTACCTAATGTTATCAACATGATATAACAATTTTTATTAATTTATCTGAAAGATAAATTAATTTTCTGAAACTTTGAAATTTTCAAAATTTACGTAATAAATCTATTGCATTTTCGAGATATTCAAACTCCCAGAAAATATTGAAGACCCTAATAATTTTTTAATATCTAAGTGTTTTCTATTCATACCAAGTGTTTTCAACATGTTTCACCTATTTTCATTAATTTATCCTCAGGATGAATTAATTTTCTGAGACTCTGAAAATTTCAAAATATACCTAAAAAAGTATCACTTTTTAGCTGATTTCGCATAGTTTTTCAACGTAATTTTCAAAGTTTTTAAACTTCTGTAAAGTATCGAAACCTCCAAAATTTTTTTAAAATCTAAGCGTTTCCTATTGTTACCTAATGTTATCAACATGATATAAAAATTTTTATTAATTTCTCTGAAAGATAAATTATTTTTCTGAAAGTTTGAAATTTTCAAAATTTACGTAATAAATCTATTGCATTTTCGAGATATTCAAACTCCCAGAAAATATTGAAGACTCTAAAATTGTTTTAATATCTAAGTGTTTTCTATTCATACCAAGTGGTTTCTACATGTTTCACCTATTTTCATTAATTCATCCTAAGGATGAATTAATTTTCTGAGACTCTGAAAATTTCAAAATATACCTCAATTATATCATTTTTTAGCTGATTTCGCATAGTTTTTCAACGTAATTTTCAAAGTATTTAAACTTCTGTAAAGTATCGAAACCTCGAAAATTTTTTAAAAATCTAAGCGTTTCCTATTGTTACCTACTGTTATCAACATGATATAACAATTTTTATTAATTTATCTGAAAGATAAATTAATTTTCTGAAAGTTTGAAATTTTCAAAATTTTCGTAATAAATCTATTGCATTTTCGAGATATTCAAACACCCAGAAAATATTGAAGTCCCTAAAATTTCTTTAAAGTCTAAATGTTTTCTATTCATACCAAGTGGTTTCAACATGTTTCACCTATTTTCATTAATTTATTTTAAGGATGAATTAATTTTGTGAGACTCTGAAAATTTCAAAATATACCTCAAAAACTATCACTTTTTAGCTGATTTCGCATAGTTTTTCAACGTATTTTCAAAGATATTAAACTTCTGTAAAATATCGAACTTTCGAAAACTTTTTGAAATCTAAGCGTTTCCTATTGTTACCTAATGTTATCAACATAATATAGTACTTTTTATTAATTTATCTGAAAGATAAATTAATTTTCTTAAAGTTTGAAATTTTCAAAATTTACGTAATAAATCTATTGCATTTTCGAGATATTCAATCTCTAAGAAAATATTGAAGACCCTAAACTTTTTTTAATATCTAAGTGTTTTCTATTCATACCAAGTGGTTTCAACATGTTTCACCTATTTTCATTAATTTATCCTAAGGATGAATTAATTTTCTGAGACTCTGAAAATATCAAAATATTCCTCAAAAAGTATCACTTTTTAGCTGATTTCGCATACTTTTTCAACGTAATTTTCAAAGTTTTTAAACTTCTGTAAAGTATCGAAACCTCCAAAATTTTTTAAAAATCTAAGCGTTTCCTATTGTTACCTAATGTTATCAACATGATATAACAATTTTTATTAATTTATCTGAAAGATAAATTAATTTTCTGAAAGTTTGAAATTTTCAAAATTTACGTAATAAATCTATGCATTTTCGAGATATTCAAACTCCCAGAAAATATTGAAGACTCTAAAATTTTTTTAATATCTATGTGTTTTCTATTCATACCAAGTAGTTTCAACATGTTTCACCTATTTTCATTAATTTATCCTAAGGATGAATTAATTTTCTGAGACTCGGAAAATTTCAAAATATACCTCAAAAAGTATCACTTTTTAGCTGATTTCGCATAGTTTTTCAACGTGTTTTTCATTGTAATTAAACTTCTGTAAAGTATCGAACCCTCGAAATTTTTTTTAAATCTAAGCGTTTCCTATTGTTACCTAATGTTATCAACATGATATAATAATTTTTATTAATTTATCTGAAAGATAAATTAATTTTCTGAAAGTTTGAAATTTTCAAGATTTACGTAATAAATCTATTGCATTTTCGAGATATTCAAACTCCCAGAAAATATTGAAGACCCTAAAATTTTTTTAATATCTAAGTGTTTTCTATTCATACCAAGTGGTTTCGACATGTTTCATCTAATTTCATTAATTTATCTTAAGGATGAATTAATTTACTGATGCTCTGAATATTTCAAAATATACCTCAAAAAGTATCACTTTTTAGCTGATTTCGCATAGTTTTTCAACGTATTTTTCAAAGTATTTAAACTTCTGTAAAGTATCGAAACCTCCAAAAGTTTTTTAAAATCTAAGCGTTTCCTATTGTTACCTAATGTTATCAACATGATATAACAATTTTTATTAATTTATCTGAAAGATAAATTGATTTTCTGAAAGTTTGAAATTTTCAAAATTTACGTAATAAATCTATTGCATTTTGGAGATATTCAAACTCCCAGAAAATATTGAAGACCCTAAACTTTTTTTAATATCTAAGTGTTTTCTATTCATACCATGTGGTTTCAACATGTTTTCCTTATTTTCATTAATTTTTCCTAAGGATGAATTAATTTTTTGAGACTCTGAATGTTTCAAAATATATCACAAAAATATCGCTTTTAAGCTGATTTAGCACAGTTCTTCAACGTATTTGTTAAATTTTTTAACTTCTGTAAAATATCGAAATTTCCAAAATTTTTAAAACATAAGCGTTTCCTTTTGTTACCTATTGTTTCCATCATGTTATAATAATTGTTATTCATTTATCTGAAAGATAAATTAATTTTCTGAAAGTTTGAAATTTTCAAATTTTACGTACTAAATCTATTGCATTTTGGAGATTTTCCAACTCCCAGAAAATATTGAAGACCCTAAAATTTTTTAATATGTAAATGTTTTGTATTCCTAGCAAGTGGTTTCAACATGTTTCACTTATTTACATTAATTTTTCCTCAGGATGAATAAATTTTTTGAGACTCTGAAAATTTCAAAATATACCTCAATAACTATCGCTTTTTAGCTGATTTCGCATAGTTTTTCAACGTATTTCTGAAAGTTTTTAAACTTCTGTAAAGTATCGAAACCTCCAAAATATTTTTGAAATCTGAGCATTTCCTATTGGTACCTAATGTCTTCATCATTTCATAATAATTTTTATTAATTTATCTCAAAGATAAATTAATTTTCTGAAAGTTTGAAATTTTCAAATTTTACGTAATAAATCTATTGCATTTTGGAGATATTCCAACTCCCAGAGAATATTGAATATCTTAAAAAATTTTCCTGTAAAATATCGGAACCTCCAAAAGAGTTACCTATTTTTTCCTAATGTTTTTCATCATGTTATAATAATTTTTATTAATTTATCTAAAAGCGATACTTAATTTTTATTAAGTTTTCTGAAGTATAAATTATTTTTTGTAAGTTTGAAATTTTCATACTTTACGTGATTACTCTAAAGTATTTTGGAAATATTCAAACTCCCAGAATATTTTGAAGACCCTAAAACTTTTTTATGTCTGAATGTTTTCTATTCATACCAAATGGTTTCACCATGTTTCACTAATGATCATTAATTTATCCTAAGGATGAATTAATTTTCTTAGATTCTGAAATTTTTAAAATATACCTCAAAAACTATCGCTTTTTAGCTGATTTCGTTTAGTTTTTCAACGTATTTGTTAATGTTTTGAACCTTCTGAGAAATATCGAAACCTGCAAATATGATTTAAAGTCTAAGCCTTTCCTATTGTTACCTAATGTTTTCATCATGTTATTAATCTTTCTGAAAGTTAAATTAATTTTCTGAAAGTTTGATATTTTCAAATTTTACGTAATATATCTATTGCATTTTGGAGATTTACAAACACGCAGAAATTACTGAAAACCCAAACATTTTTTAATATCTAAGTGTTTTCTATTCATACGAAGTGGTTTTAACATCTTTCACGTATTTTCTTTAATTTCTTTTAAGGAGAAATTATTTTTCTGAAACTCTGAATATTTCAAAACATACCTCAAATTGTATAGCTTTTTAGCTGATTTCGCATAGTTCTTTAACTTATTTTTTGTGTTTTAAACTTCTGTAAATTTTCGAACCACCAAATCTATTTAATATCTCAGCGTTTCCTCTTGTTAGCTATTGTTTTCTTCATGTTATAATAATTTTTATTAATTTAGCTGTAAGTTAACTGATTTTTCTTAAAGTTTGAAACGTTCAAATTTTACGAATTACCTCTATATCTTTTGGAGATATTCAAACTTCCGGGAATTATTTAAGACCCTAAACGTTTTTTAATATCTAAGTGTTTCCTGTTCATGCTATATGTTTTCAACATGTTTCACTTTTTTCATTAACTTATCCTAAGGGTGAATTAACTTTCTGTGACTTTGAATATTTCAAAGTATACCTCAAAATATATAGCTTTTTAGTTGATTTTGCTTATTTTTTCAACATATTTGTAAAATTTTTAAACTTCTGTAAAAAACTTTTAAAATCTAAGCGTTTCGTACTGTTACCTAATGAATTAAATTCTCAACAGTGTTCGTAACTTTAACATGTTTATTGGATATAAAAAATATTGTTTAATAAAATGCTTGTACTGCAAAATCAGGTTCTCTAATACAGGATGGTGAACTGGAGAACGTTTCAAATGTTTTCGAAACCATAATATCGAATCTCTCGTCATTTCCTTAATTCTTTTGTCATGTATGCCTTCTTTTTTTTTCGCTCAGTCTCGAAAATTGCTGAATGTGCGCTTTATCTATGTCTCTTAAATGCATTTTTGCTCCGACTTCCTTTGATTAATCCCGATTTACGACTGCTTATCGGTTTTTGAGGAGGGGTTGTCGTTCATACAGACGACTTCTCTCCCAAAATTGAACATTGATATAAATAAATTCTCTTGACAATCTTAATCTTAAAAGAACTTGTTAAAAAAACATGATACTTTCTTTGCATCTTTACAATTTTATTAGACATATTTTTGTAAAATTAATTGCATTCTTGTGTGATCAACATAAAAATTCATACACTTAGAAATCAACATGATACAGGCATTTAGTTTTCTGTTCAAAAAAAAATTGTTAGCACATACACATTCTGAACATAGTTTAAACAAACTTCCAAATTTTAAATTTTTCTGAATCTGAGAAAACCGAACAACACATTAAGCAAGTCTTCATCTTATCGGCGTGAAGTAGATAGAGTTGGAACATTGGTTTTCCTCAATTTTGTAAATCTTGTCTAGATAGTTCTGGATTTGCTTCTCCTTGAACTGTTCGTAAATTTTAAAACATAAATTTTAACTTCTCTACCATTCAACCTACTCTCCTGTGAATTTTAAAAATTATTATCAATTAGTGGTCTCTCCAAACCACCATCCTGAAATTTTATTCAATTAAACGTATAAGCAGGGTCGGTGCCCGTCTTTACCTTGTTGATAATTCGTGATGTTGAACGATTCACCGTCGAATAGTAAAATACTTAAGACAACAATATACTTTGATAAGCGAAAATATTTTCTTCATTTTCCTATTTTAACACTCATAAATAAAGACCGATGTCAAAATTCTAATCGGAATTTACAATTAGCTGACTCTATCAAATCACTGAAGCCTGTTTCCTTTTGAC
>JBBBDQ010002395.1:1622500-1650000 GCA_037127315.1 Ascarosepion bandense | reverse complement strand
CCATAATTATATTTGTCTCGCTACACGTGTTTCGAGTCCAAAGTTGACTCTTTAGGCGAATAAATTTCTAAGTACATATTGAGATCCGTTTGTCTTTCTGACAGCCGAAAACACCGTGTATATATAAACATGTCAGAAGGTTGATATGCGTGAGTTTTGTTTGCTGGGTATTTTAACTGGCTTGTTAAATTTATCTCAGTTTTGAGAATCGCTCACTTTTCATATTATATATGGCAACTAGCTCTTCAGTTGCTTTCGATAAGAACAATTATTGTGTCTTAATCAGGGAGGGGCACTTGAGATTAACTGATAGAGAGCTCTGATTTATAAAGAAGGCCTTCAACATCAATAAGGCATCATTCACCCGGACAGTGTTGTGAGGTGCAGTTGAGTCAACAAAATGATCAATTCAGTGTGTCTTGTAACTTATCCACAATGTGTGTGCCGTGGCAATTGATAGTTTTGCGGGTTGGTTAAATGCTACCTGAAATGAATCAGCTCCCTTCATTGAAATTCCACTTGAATGTTTCGCAGTTGTGTCGAGTGAAAGGCATTGGCTTAAAACATCTGACTTTGAACCTCTGAATTGAGCAAGAGTCGGCTCAGTCTGTATTAAGATACTTTTGGATGCTAGTATTTTTACTCAGACGATGTGTAACTTTAGCTCCTGCATGTATCATTAAGTGATAGAGATTTTAGCTCTCTGGAAGGCGTGAAATACTTTTTGCTTTGCTACTTTTTGTAATTAATAATTTTTAGATGAATGCATGTGTTAGTGTTTGTGCAAGTAATTCGTTTAAATTTTATAACCTGCAATGTTTCTTCCAGTTAACTGATATTTTTATAATCATTTCACCTCAAGTTAGGGAGTACTGCTACTGGTGCGCAGGGGGTTACATAAGAGGAGAGTGACAGAAAGCGGAACAAATTACAGAGAGTGTCACAGAATGGATAATAGAAGGATGAGAACACTGGTGTGAAGAGAGCTGCATGAGGGTCGGGTGGAAAGGGAGAAGATACAAAGGTTGTCAGGGAAAGGATGCGAGCCACAGAGATAAGTGATGACAATTGCCATTGCATTTAAATTCTTGGAGATTGTAGGTGCCGGAGAAGCAAGTATACGGAAGGGAACTCCACAGGCGGGAAGTGCGAGAAAAGAAGATGATATTTCTGCCACATTTAGGATTGTTAGTGTTTTTCTTGTAAATATATTATTGCCTCGTAACGATTTACCTGAAAAATATTCAAAGATTTTTTACTGTTACTTCTTACTCAACAAAAACTGTATATATGAACCTAGTTAGGTTTGCATGGAGAAATTTCTGTATTATAGTATCTGTAATATAACAAATATGTAGATAGGTTAAAAGACATTAAAGGCCAGCCTTTCCCATCCCCTATTTTAGTGTCGTATTTTTCATATTCTTTATGAAAATAAATAACTGCGGCTGTTTCCATATTGCACTGACGTCTTTCTCCTTGAATATTTTAAATCTCTTTATTTTTAAACAATAACTGTCTCTTGTATATATTTTCAGCTGAAATGAAATGCAATCATTCTCTTCCTTCCCAAAACGTAAACGCAGTCGCGAATATCAATCAACTTCCTCCGCTCTTCTCCCCCATCTTTCAAGAAAGAAAGATTGACCTCTTCTCACTAATAAGGTCTTGTGATAGATAACTACACACGGATCTTTTTATAATATAGATCATGTATATAAAGGTGTGATGGATAAATTGTAGTCTAAAATACGCAAAATAAATTAAAATAACATTGACATCTCACGCAACAATTTTACCAAAATTACACAAAAATATCTTAAAATACTAAATAGTAAATTTATTCAATAAAATCGCTATTGGCCTCCAAACCATTTCAGTAGGTACTTCCAATCATTTTCGATACCTAAATTTAAATTGAATTTTTATAAATAAAATTTTTTCTTGAAGCTTTAATTTTAACTTTAATTGAAAGCCTAGATATAAATTTACTAATTCCATTAAGCAAAATACTCTGGTGTATTTTAAAGTGAAATTATATTGATTGGAATCTAAAAAAAAAATTATTTTAAAAAAATTTTAAATTTTCAGCAATTTTGTAAACAAAAGCCAATTCTCTGTTTTAAAAATCTTGCAAAAATAAAATATACCTCGCGGACACAGTATTTTATTCAAATTAGCACATTTAACCTTACCTTAATCTGATTCAAAACAAGTATTACTTGTTTACTGTCTGAAATGTACTATAAAAGCGTTTCTTAATTACGGTAGCCTTGTTATCAAAGGCGGTAATTAACATGACAGAGGGAAGATGTCAAAAAATGCTAAGTATGGTGGAGGAATTTGACATAACCTTAATCATACGCTTCATTTTTTTCTTTTTTAACTATATAGTAAAATTAAAAATTTAATACAATACTTTAAACAATTATTCAATATTTTATAGAATTTTAGTTAGTTTAGCTTTATAGCCTTGCGTTTGAAGATGTTTTATGAAAAATAAAAATTAAAATATAACATTTTTTAAATAATTTTACAATTTAATAACAGAATGAAATTATATAACGACAGAGTTAACTCAATAATTGATTAAATATTACGGCATTTATTAATTTTTATTTTTCATATTCTTTTTAGATACCTTCACAAACTGTGAATTTCACAATTACTTTTTTAACAAAAATAGGAAGCAAGATATTAAAATATAAACTTGCTTTAAACTTTGAACAGATGCTTTGCAAACCCGGTGAATGTTAAAACGTAGGGCATAGAAAACACGGAAACAAGATGAAAGAATTGTACCTTGCCAACGATGTTTATATAGTTTTTCTTTTTTTCCCGTAAGGAGCGCAACTTTTGAAACACGAGACCTTTTAATGATATATATCACGTACGGTAAAAAGAAAATACAGGTCATCATACACACACAATTAAAATGTATTAATTATTTAAAAATCGAATTGCTCAATTAATTGTATTAAGCTTTTTTAATTTTTGATTAGTAAATATAATCTTCAAGCATTAATTTAACAACCTAGTGTTAACGATGAAGGAGGAAATTTAAAAGATTTTCTAGACTTTATAAATTATTATAATAAAAAATAATAAAAATGAAAACAGTTCTTGTAAAAATTCATTATTCATTGAAAAATATTTTTCTTTTTTATCATTAATATATATTGCTTATAAAACCAATTAAATGTTTATCTAAATAAAAAATAGCATAGTTTTATTGTATTTTTTTCACAATTATGAGCAGATTTCCTAAAGATGGACTAATTTTTTTTAAAAGTGGGGAGTTGACTAGCATTCTCCAATGACTCCTGAATGTAATTAATATTAGGTATATAGGGAAATTCTCGCAAATTTCTAGACATTTCAGGAAATTAATTGGTGAGGGGGTAACATATGTGAAAAAAAATTAATTTTTCTAAAAATAATAATTTCAAAAATAATTTCAGTCATTTATGAATAAGTCCTGAAATGTTCATCTCAATCCAACCATTTTTTGCATGATTTTTTATTTTTGCATGAATTCCGAAATTAATATATTTTTCATCGGCAAAAAAGTGACTTGCGTAATATTACGCTTTCTGTAATAAACCCTTGTAAAAATTGCATCACTCACAGACGAAGGAACATTAATTTCGAACCTGTTAGAAAGAATTTTTAAAAAATTAAAAATAATCAAAAATACTTTGATCTATCCTCTTAATAATAACATAAACATTTTGCCGATAAAACTGTGTTTTTATTTAGTTTGGGGCCTTTTTTCTTCATACTATGCTACTTTTTCAGTGATTTGATGGAGAACTTCTTTCAACTCGGTTTCCTTATGTAAGTTGGTGAATGCTGCCATAATACTTGCCTTCAGTTTATCTTTGGTGTTACAAGAAGTTATGTAGGTCTCTCGCTCGACTGCACTCAACATCAATAATTGAGGGAGTTGCAGTCTGGGGAGTTATGTAAGGGAAGATGTGGTCGCAGAAATTATCTGACAGATATGATTTGTGTAGCATAGTGCAGAGTCCTGTTGCTAGACACAGGATCTTTCAGCAGCCACCCAGGACATTACAACCTTCTCACAGCACTTGATATAGGCCTATGTGTTGAGTCTGTGGGAAAATTAATATGGGCATAACGTCGCCATCGCTAGTGATCATTACAAACACAATGATTAGTTCTCATCAATCACAGTACATCTTTCGTTGACACATCAAGCCAAAGCTGTTCTTATATATTCGTATTGGGGCTATAGGTGCGAATGCCAGGTATACCGTTTCCAAATTTCTATCGGAGTGAATTGTGACATGGTGCTTTATTTCTCATAAACGATGTCCAAAATCAAAAAACAAACAACGCACAAAAGCAAAATTAAAAATTTCTTAGTGCTGTGGTCATATATATTTCAATAATTTCAATAATTCTGTTCTCGGAATGACTTTAAAAATTTCTTCAGTCGCTTTTCAACTTTGAGAATTCTTAAGATGCAAAAAGATTATCTTCATATATTTGCTATCGGAAAATATATGCATATTTTTAGAACGAAAAAAGAACTACGTCGCAAGATAGAAAAGTTTTATATAAAACTCAGATGTTTAAATGAAATAAATGATTATTTCTTATAAAGTTTATGCATCTTTATTTTTATCTTATAAGTATCAATTTAGTGTTTGTTCCTGTAAATACATTGCCGCTTTTACCATAGAAAAGCGATTCATATATATATATGAGATAAATATATTCAAAATTAAAGAAAATTTAAGGGTGAAGAAATTCAAAATTTTTAACTGTCCCCTAGACTAAATAATTTAAGTTTGTACAGGTCAGTGTATTACCTTTGGTAAATGAATGTAAAGCAACGATGTAACACAGACAATACACACTTTGCTAAATAAATTTAAAGGAAGCATGTAATATAACCAACATATTATTTCCTAAATAAATGTAAAGGAAACATGTAACATAGCCAACTTATTATTTGAAAAATAAATGCAAAGGAACCGTGTAATGAAGTTGGTATTGAACGGGCATGCTTCCATATCCTATCATATGAACACGGCTGTCCCTCAAGGTACTATTAAATGACCTACTTCTTTTTATCTTCATTAACGATCTCCCCGATGTAATCAGATCCAAAGTAGACATCTACGCTGAAGACACCCCCATTTACCCCGCCTTGATAAGAAATCTGCCGAGACTAACAAAGCAAACCTTGCAAAGATCTTGAAAATGACCTCTATGTAACATAGCCAACATATTTGCATCATAAATGTAAATGAACCTTTTAACATATTTCTTCGCTAAATGAATGTAACGAAACCTTGTAACATAGACAACATATTCTTTGCTAAATATATGTAAAGAAACAATGTAACATAGCCCAAATGTTCTTACCTAAATAAATATAAAGAAACCATATAACATAGCCTACATATTATTTGCTAAATAAATGTAAAGGAACCATGTAACGTAGATACAATATTCTTTGCTAAATACAATATTCTTTGCTAAACGTTTTTGTAAACGTTCAATGTAATCTAGACAATATATGTTTGCTAAGTAAATGTTAAAGAACATGTCTCATAGCCCACAGATTCTTTACTACATAAATGTAAATAACCATGCAATGTAGCGAACATAACTTTTTCAAAATAAGTGTAAAAGAAACATGACACATAGACAATATATTTTCTGCTAAATAAATGTAGAGGAACCATTTAACATAACCAAAATATTCTTACCTAAATAAATGTAAAAAAAAATCCATAAAACATTACCAAGATATTCTTAACTAAATAAATCTAAAGGATCATGCAATATAATAGAATATTCTCTGCTAAATTATTTTTAAAGAACCATGTAATATATCTAGTATATTTTTGCCTAAATATATGTATAAGAACCATGTAACATAGCCAACATATACTTTGTTAAATATAAAGGAATCGTGTAATATAGCAATTATATTTTTGCTACATAAATATAAACAAAGTATGCAACATAGAAAAAATATTCTTTGCTAAATAAATGTAAAAGAGTCATGTAACATATCCAATATATTATTTGCTAAATATATACAAATAAATATAAAATAGCCTCGTAACACAGCCAACATTATGTAGCGAATAGCTACATAAATGTAATAAACCATTTAACATATTTCTTCGCTAAAAAAATGTAACGGACCCTGTAACATAGACAACATATTTTTGCTAAATAACTGCAAAGAATTTATTAACACATCCAACATATTCTTCTCTACATAAATGAAAACGAACTATGTTACCTGGACGATATATTTTGCTGAATAAATATGAAGGAACTATGTAACATAGACAACATATTCTTTGCTACATAAATGTAAGGGAACTGTGTATCATAGCCAACGTATCCTTAGTTAAATAAATGTAAACGAACCATATAAAATATCCAAAATATTCTGTTAAATAAATATAAAACAACTTTTGTAACATGGTCCATATATGCTTTGCTACATAAATATAAAAGAACCATGTAAGTTAGCCCTCATATCTTTACATAAATTAATGTAAGGGAACCATGTAACAAAGAAACACGGAACATAGCCAAAATATTATTTGCTAAATAAATGTAAAGCAACCATGTAACTTAGCTAAACTATTCTTTACTAAATAAATGTAAACGTCCCATGTAAACTAGTCGACATATTTTTGCTAAATAAATGTGAATGAACCATTTAACATAGACAACATATTCAAAGCTAAATTATTTTAAACGAATCATGTAACATGAGAATCATACTATTTGCTCCATAAATATAACGATACCATTTAACATAGACAACATATTGGCTAATTAAATGTAAAAGAACCATGAAACATATCTAACATATTATTTGCTAAATAAAATTGCAGGAACCATATAACATAGCCAACATTTTCTTTTCTAAATAATTATAAAGCAACCTTTGTAACATACACTACATATACTTTGCTAGAAAAATATAAAGGACCATGTAACATAGGCAACATAATATTTGCTACGTAAACGTATAGGAACAATGCGTCATATCCATTATCTAGCATACCTAACACAGTCTTTTCTAAGTAAATGTAAAAAAACATTTAACATAGCTAACATATTCTCAGCTAAATAAATGTAAACAATCTATGTAATATGGTTGACATATTCTTTGCTAAATAACTACAAAGATCCTTGTAACAGTCAAAATAACCGTTGCTATATAAACATAAAGAAAGCTATGTAACATAGTCAACATATTCTTTGCTAATTAAATATAAAGGAACCATGAAACATATCCAGCATTATTTATCAAATAAAATTAATGGGACCATGCAACATAACCGACATGTTCTTTGTTAAATAAATGTAAAACAGCATTCCTATCAGTCTACATATACTTTGCAAGAGCAATATAAAGAACCAAGCAACGTATCCAACATATTGTTCGCAGCATAAACGCTAAAAATCACTAGCATATTCAACGTATTCTTTGATAAATAAATATTAACAACAACATAGTTCATCTATACTTTGCTACATAAATATAAAGAAACTATATAAGTTAGCCCCCATATTTCTACCTAAATTAATGTAAGGGAGCCATGTAACAAAGCTAAAATATTCTTTCTAAATAAACGTAAAGCAACCATGAAACATAGCCAAAATATACTTTGTTAAATGAATGTAAAACAACCATGTAACCTAGCTAAAATATTCTTAGCTGAAAAATGTAAACGTCTCATGTAACCTAGTCGACATGTTTTTGCTAAATAAATGTAAATGAACCATGTAACATATCCAATATATTCTTCGGTACATAAATGTAAAAGAGTCATGTAATATAGCCAATATATTCATTGCTGAATAAATGTAAAAGAACCAACATATTCTTTGCTACATAAAACTAAATATACCATGTAATATTGCCAACATATTTTTGCTAAATAATTGTAATGGAACCATGTAAAGTATCCAACATGCACTTTACTAATTAAATGTTAACGAACCATGTGACATATTCTTAGCAAAAAATGTAAAGGTGCCATGTAACATAGCTAAAATATACTTAGATACATAAACGTAATGGAATCATGTAATACAGCAAACATAATCGTTGCGGAATAACTGTAAAAGAACTATGTAACATGATCAACATATTGTTTGCTAAATAAATTTAAAAGAATCATGCGACGTAATCAATGTATTATTTGCTAAATAAATGTAGAAGAACAATGTAACATAGCAAAAATATTCTTTGCTAAATAAATGTAAAGGAAACATGCAACATATCCAACTTATTCTTTGCTTATTAAACGTAATAATTGTTACGTAACTTATTTAACATTGTAAATATATTCTTTGCCACATAAATATCTGTAAAGCAACTTTTATAACATAATTTACATATGCTTTGCTGCATAAATATAATGCAGCCATCTAACATAGATCACATAATCTTACCTAAATAAATGTAAAGAAACCATGTAATATAGCCAACATATTCTTTGTTAAATAAATGTAAAGTAGCCATGGAACATAGCCTACATATTCTTTGCTAAATAAGTGTAAAGAAACCATGCATTATAGCCAACATATTCTTTGCTAAATAAACGTAAAGAGACTATAAAATATAGACAACATATTCTTTGCTAAATAAATGTGAATGAACATGGCACTCATATTCTCACGTAAAGAAACATTAATCTTTGCAACTTGAATGTAGATGATTAGGGTGAAATAGCCAACATATACTTTGCTAAATAAATGTAACATAACCATACTCAACATAGTTTTTGTACATAAATGCAGAGGAACCATGAAACATATCCAACATATTTTTAAATAAATGTAAATGAATCATGTAACATGCCTAATATACACTTTGCTAAATAAATGTGAACCGATTCTATTCCCCAGACCTAACAAAATGACCAAACATCTGATTTTTATTTTTGAAGGACTTTTTTTAGGCCGAGATTCAAACCACTTTTGGGAATACACACACACACACACACACACACACACACACACACATATATATATATATATATATATATATATATATATATATATATATCGTGCCGTATTACTTGATCTCAAGATTTTTTAGCTCAGTTAGGCCTATACCTACCGCATAGGTCAACTCCCAAGCATTCGGTAAGCTATCAATCGCCCAAACTACCGGTAAATTAAGTTAGGCTACAGTGTAGGATAACTTGTGACAAAACTAGTAAAATTACTAAAATCTCATAATTAGTATTTTGATAAAGTGGTTTATCAAAATACTAATTATGAAATTTTACTAAATGCAGGAAGAAAGATTCATAAAAAAATACAAACCTTCGCTCAACAAAACAACATAAAAAACACACACGCCGAAAAACATACAGAAACACGCATTCACACACGAACACATACACAACCCACACACACACACACAAGCACCATGAAAAACACACACACCGAAAAACACACAGAAACACGCATACATATACACGCAGATAGACAAGCCACATAAATATACACACACACCAATCTCAAAAGCAAATCCAATTCATACAAAAGAAATAAATAAAAAACACCAACACACGCAAACAGACACATAGGCACACGCACATAGAACACAATCCAACTAACACACACACCAAAAAACACACAGAAACACGCATACATATACGCACAGACAGACAAGCTACATAAATACACACACACACAAATCTCAAAAGCAAATCCAAATCATACAAACGAAATAAATAAAAAACACCCACACACACAAACAGACATAAATAAAAGACCCCCACACACACACAAACACACAGACACGAATATCGCCAAACCTATAAAGACAATAAGGGAATACCTTAACAAAACACTTGACTCGTTAATCTGTTAATTTATTTATCTGTTTATCCATTAGGACACATGCTGATATGGAAAGAGACCATTCAACATGCCAGAATTCAACTCACATTATTTTGATTTATTTTTTACTGTTTTTATTTATTTATTTATTTTCACATTCTTCCTATTAACTTTAAACAGAATCGTGATCAGATATTCGAAGAAACCCCAACATAAACCACGAATTTGTTCGCCAGAAGAGAGTCAATTTTAGGCTCGAAACACGTGTAGCGCATCATGGACAATTAATACTTCATAACTTGTATAAATACCAAAACAATAAACATACACTTTAAAGAAAACGTTCACGGCTTCTCACACATTTTTATTCTATATATATATATATATATATATATATATATATACAGAGAGAGAGAGAGGAGAGAGAGAGAGCCTTTAGTTGTGATAATATTTAGCACCAAGGCTTTTTTCTATAGTTTGACTGATAAGTATTTTGGCGAGCAACATATGGAAGTGGGAACATATGTGTATGTGGATATAAGTAAGTCTCCATGATTGTGTTAATATGCGGGGTTATACGGATATACGTATTCATGTTCCTGTGAGTGGTTGTGTAATGAGTTTATGATCACTATCCAAGAATGATGACCCTTTTCGACCGGTCTATGGATCCCCCATTGACATAAGGCTAGTGCCTGATTTTAGCTGTTTGTACTTATGGGTCTAATTTATATATATATATATATATATATATATATATATATATATATATATATATATATATATATATATATACAAGATCTACTTAATATAAAATGTTAAGTGTTATATCTATATAGAGAGCTCGATGGATGTTATCCAAAGCAATATGATATTTATGAAGGAAAATTCAATACATCATTTAGATCGGTTATCAATAATAATTCCTTTTTATGAGCTAAGTTAGCTCATTTCCTCAGACTATACTATATCCGTTTCATTCAGTATAGATGTTTTCCCGAAATAAATATTTCCTTAAAATGAAATGGAAAACAAATAACATGATTTAAAACAGAGGCCTTAGCCTTATCTATAGTGTCGAAACAAAATGGGTACATTTGTAGTGATATTATAATATTCTTATGTTATAAATTTTAAATAAATATTATTCGCTGTACTATTATAAATTCTAAATAAACGATATTCTACTCTACTGTTATAAATTCTAAATAAATATTATTCGCTCACTTTTTTAAGAATAGTGTTTCTTTGGATACGGAATTTTACTTCATCCATACCTACCCTATACTTGGAAATATAACACTGAATTAAGAAACCAGACATCTCTATCCAAATATCTCTGTTCATTAAAAGACAAGGACTTAACTTCTATGATTAAATGGAAAATCGTTAAAAGATCTAGCACACCCACCAACTTCAAATATTGCTGTCACCTATGCCTTTATGAAAAAATACCATCATCAAACACAAAAATCAATTGGCCCTTCTGAATCTGAGGAAGGAATTTGTTTTTAAATGTCGACATATGAGCCGCTTTAAATTATGTTAAACTTTTAGCCCCTCATTCTTTCCTCTGAAGCCTTTCCACCCATCACTATATCTTTTGTCGGACACTATCTTACGGAATATTTATTCTTTATTTGTATCCTATTGTAATATGTGCCGATGACTTTATATACACGGGTTTGTATATGTATATGGTATTGCTTTCATGTTTAAATCCTATCCTTATAGAGTTATATTGTATTTATTTATCTAATTTATTTTATTTAATTTTTTATTTTATTTTTAATATCTGGGCTTTTTTAAATATTCTCTCTGATATTATCTCGCTGCGTTCGAATATGTAGTTAATAAATTAGTGTTTATATTTTTATATATACATATACATTATTATTATTATTATGTCATTTTTTCATCATATTTCGATTTCTGCTTTGGTCTCACTACCAACCAAGTCTGCGGGGAGACCTAAGGCAGGTAGTGGCGTGTTGTTATGGCTCCATTTCATGTTTTCTATCTTCCCTATCATCTCCAGCATTACATAGATAAAGTTTTCCTTAGTGTGTGGGCTGTACTTAATAAGACAATTTTTTGTATATCTCTTAAGCTGGGGTTTCCAGGGATTCTTTCAATGTGTTGTTTTGTTCCATTTTTTATCATTCCAAGTGCACCTACTATCACTGGCACAACTCTTGTTTTCAATTTCCACATTTTTTCTATTTCAATTTCCAGGTCTTTATATTTTGACAGTTTTTCAAATTCCTTGATTGCTATGTTACAATCCGCTGGACAAGCCATATCAATTAATAGACAAGTTTTCTCCTTCTGGTTTTTAACAATAATGTCTGGCCTGTTTGCTTCAATTTTTCTGTCTGTGTAGATGGTGTAATCCCATAGAATGGTTACATCTTCTATTTCTGTAACCGGTGCTGGATGATGTTCATACCAGTGTTTGTTTACAGTTTTTCCATAATGTTTGCACATTGCCCAATGTAAATATTGCCCAACTCTATCGTGGCGATTTTTATATTCGTTTGGGGCAAGCACAGAACAGCCTGAGATTAGGTGGTCTATTGTTTCTTGGTGTTTATCACAAAACCTGCATTTTGGATCCATATTATTATGCATAATATTTGCCTGAAAGTTTCTCGTGAAAAGACTTTGGTCTTGTGCTGCAAGTATAAATCCTTCAGTTTCAGACTTTAATCCAGATGCACGTAACCCAACATTGGATTTATTGGCACGTACTGGATATTGGCCATGCAGAGGTTTGTCCTGCCAGCGCTGTTTCATCTTTTCAAGAGCTTTATCTTTGGCTTTCATTTTCATATTTTTTGCCGCAATAGTTGGTTCTTGGCTACTGTTTTGCTTTTCTACAGAATCTACTAACTGTAAATCTTGTTTGAATTTACTGCCTTCTTTTATTATTGAATATTTTTTCTTTCTTTCTTCATGTTGCCTTACTAATTGTATCATCCAATCCTTTGTTGTTTCTATGTATGTTAGTAAGCCAAT
Source organism: Ascarosepion bandense (assembly GCA_037127315.1). Taxonomy (NCBI): domain Eukaryota; kingdom Metazoa; phylum Mollusca; class Cephalopoda; order Sepiida; family Sepiidae; genus Ascarosepion; species Ascarosepion bandense. Next base: position 1,637,115 of record JBBBDQ010002395.1, on the reverse strand, counting down.
AGTTGTGGTCTTGTATGACAATTCTAGCTGAATAAGACCCCTTCCACCTTCTTTACGGGGTATGTATAGACGGTCTACATCAGCCTTTGGATGATGCATCTTATGCTTAGAGAGAAGCTTTCTTGTTTTAGCATCCATTCGCCTGATGTCGTTTAGAGTCCAGTTTAAGATGTTGAAGCTATATTGGACAACTGGGATTGCAAGGCTATTAATGGCCATAACTCTATTCTGTGAATTTAATTCAGTTTTTAATATCATTCGTAGCCTTCTATAGTACTCTTTACGCACTATTTCTTTCATTATTTTATGGTGAATGTTTTCGCTCTCATTTACACCTAGGTATTTATAAGCTTCTTCTGGTTTCAATTCTTTTATTGTTACAGCAGGGTCTAGGCTAATTGAGGATGTTTCTTGTATTGATCCACGTAAAACTGTAGCTTTAGCACATTTATTCAAATTAAATTTCATTCCAATGTCTTCGCTGAAGCATTTTACAGTTTGCAGAAGACCTTCCAGCTCATTATCATTCTTAGCATATAACTTTAAGTCATCCATGTAAAATAGATGGCTTATTTTCTTTAGGCCTATTTTATAACCACATTCTGTCTTATTAAGTTGACTGGTTAGTGCTATTAATGATATGCAGAATAGTAAGGGATTATTATTATTATTATTATTATTATTATTATTATTATTATTATTATTAATTAATATATATATTTATGTATATATATATATATATATATATTCATAAATATTCTATTTTATTTATTTGTTATTTTTTATTTTATTGATTACTAGATTTTATCTTTTCGTTTTTAAAAAGATATTATGCGTATATATATATATATATTTATACATTGTATTTATACATATTTGTTTTTACGGGTGTATGTGTGTATATGTATGTGTTCGTATATATGTGTGTGCATGTGTGTACATATATATGCGTTTGTGTGTATGTGCGTGTACGTATTTACGTATGTATGTGGGTATGTGTGTGTACGTATATATGTTTTTCTACATTGTTAACGTTGTATTGTATCATAACTGTATTGTTGTCTGAGTTATTTTCCTACATTATTAACGTTATATTGTATTATATTTGTATTGTTGACTGAATAATTAGTATAATTTGATTATATAGTGATGTGGTGGTAATTGTGATTACAACGGATTGATTAACTACTATATCTTAAATATTTTTAATTTTCTTAATTTTTTTAGATTCTAATTTCTTATCCTTTCACTGTTAATATGCAAAATTTAATTTTAAATTAAATAATTAAGTTTAAACAATTAAATTTAAATACAAATAATTAAATCTATTTTTAAATTAAATTTTTTTTTAATTTATTAATTTATTTATTTACTTATAAAAATTATTTTGCAATATATTTCGGTATTTTTGCATGATTAACTTTATATTGTATTATCATTGTTTTGTTGACTGAATAATTAGTACAATTTTAATTATCTAGTAATGTTGTGGCAATTGTGATCACAACGAATTGATTAACTATTCTTTCTTAAATATTTTTAATTTTCTAAAATTTTTCAGACTGTTATTTATCCTTTCACCGTTAATATATAATTTTTATTTTTTTTTTATTTTCTCATATCACTTTTTCTTTCAAATTTAAATTTATTCCTCTTTTTTTCTTCTTATTCCCCTTTCGTTTACATTTTTCATTTACCTTTTTTCTTTAACGCTATCTCTCTCGCCCCAAACCCCTCTTTAAATTTCTTTATTTTTATTTTTTACTTTCCAAATCGACGTGTCAGCAGTCTGAATGACTTACGTAAAGTATCGTTGAGTTGACATCCGTTCTTACGAGTGCTCTTTGATTATATGTATGTGTACATGCTTATGTATGTATGTGTATGCATACATGTTTATGTATGTATCTATGCATGTGTTCGCCTAACTGATGTAATGATGCATTTTTTCTTAAATTTTCACTTTTAAGGGAGCGATCTTTATTTTTCCTTCTGTTTTTGTTTTTTTCGGGGTATTTATTTGTGAATTTCATTCCAGTAAAATCTTCTGTACAATAAAGACGGAAGCTGAAGATGATTCGCCTGAAATAGGCCTAATCTTCCACTTAACCATGGAATAAAGTGTTTGTCTTCATTTTTTCATATATTTGCTCTTTATGTATTCATATACATATATATTTAGAGCACTCCTAGAGAGTTATCCTACCACTTTATGTTCAGGATACTCCTTTGGATTCTTCTATATCTACACCGGATGTATATATATATATATATATATATATATATATATATATATATGTATGTATATATATATATATATATATATATATATATATATATATATATATATATATAAACAAGATAGAGTAAAAAACTAATTGGAAATTAACTCATATTAAACTCCGGAGTTTTGTAAACTTATTAAATACGTTCACTTAAAGGCTTTTTCGGTTTACTGTCAATATTTCCAATGATTACGTCTTTTTATGTACTGGTGTTTTTTGTTAAATTTCTATGAGAATCTGTGATTTTTTTTTATTTTCATTTGTTGAATAATATGTTCTTTTCTCGTCACTTGTTAACCATCTCTTTCTTTATTTTTTCTATCTTTTTTTCTATTTTTCTTCATCTACTTCTCTCTTCCGTTATTTCAGGGTTTTCTTATATGCTGTCCTCGTGGTGACTTCATGTGGTACGTGGATTAATATTTTTGACCTGTTAAGCCCAATTGAGGTGACTGGCGGTTGTGTGTGTGTATGTATGTATATATGTATGCATGTATGTGCGTGCACACACACGCTTGTGCACATACATCTGTATTAGCGTCTGATTGTGAGTTTATGCACACAAGTACACACATATACAGACATAATTATGAGTGTTAATTATTTGTGTGTGTGTGTGTACTTTTTTTTGTTTTTTGATAATGTAAATTAGTGCATTTTGGTGTTAGTTGTTGTTTTGGGGTTTCTTTTGCATTTCTCTTTCTTATTTGATTTTTTACTTGGTTTTGTGGGGACAAGATGTTAGATGTGGAGAGTTGTGTCTGCAATAAGTTGTGATGTTTGTTTTATATTAGTATTCAGGTGGGAAATTAAGAATGTCTGTAATTGCCTATTATCTAATTTATCTTGTTTATTAGTTTGTTTTGGTTTTTAAAATTGGTTATGTCTAGTTTTTCTTTCTATTTTGAATGACGTATTGTGATAGTTTTATCTTTATTTTAAGTACACCGCAAAGCCGTAACATGAGGGAAAATTAAAAAGTCAGGGGTAGGTGACCACATATGGAGGAAATAAAGAAGGTTACCATTCTCTGTTGGTTACAGTTCATAATAATAGATAGAGAATACCACTGGAAAACAGAAAAATGAATAATCTGGGACAAAAAAAATTTCTATGCTGGCCAAGCATAGAAATGGGAACCAGTAATATGGAAACCAGTAATATGGAGAATCAGTAATATAGAGTGCTAGAGAAAACCAGTTCAGTCAGTTAAGTGCCATACGTGATACACGCTTGGGCGATCATGTCTCGAAAGAGACATGACTGACTGGGCAGAAGATTATCCCGCAGTAGGTTGCCATTGCTTTCTGCGGTAGACTGGTTGCCGGCCATGGCTATAGAACCCAATCTGTCCTATTATATAACCCATAACTGGGGGGAAGGGACGAATTAATACCTTTCCCAAGGGTATTTGCGCGTAAGTGAATACAATGGATTCAACTGGAATTTGAACTCGGCTCTCCGATTTCTCGTTCCGAGCCGATATCCACTGGACCACAACGCACATCCGACAAATATCAAAATTGTAATATGAGCTCTGGTAAAAAATGGTGACTAAAATTTTTGGTTTATAAGTTGCAAAAATTCATACACTAATGTTCTCAAAGACACATAGCCCAATGAATAAAAGTGGTGGTTGGATCCAGTGCCTTGGCTGACTACAGCAGTGGTGAACAAAAATGAGAGTTGAGTTCAAGGGAGATAGCTAAGACATCTAGAAGTGGCATTAGTCATCGAACGAGAGCAATCTACTTCAGTAATCGAAATAAAATGTAGGTTCAGTACAAAATCCTTCTCACCTGAAGAAGTTTGGGGCGTACAACGACAGAAACCGCGTGAATATGAAAACAATGATGAGAGCAACAATGTAAATAATGCAAATAATTACAGTTTTATGCAGTTTTGGCAGTAATTTGATACTGTAGAGGCTGAAATTTATATTTTTAGAAGCGTAAGACTATAATCTTTTAATATAATATAGGTACATTTTACTATTTGGAAAGTGGTTCATAGAAACTGCTGTATATTATAACTGAATATCTATATTTGACACTTATTTTACATTTTCGATTTATGTTGTGGGATCTCCACTTTTTCTATGATAATAGACTTGATATGCTCCTGCTATAGTGAGAACAGTGACTAATCCGTACGTTACCGAGAGATACCAAAATTGCACAGTAGTCAGTAGTCATAGTAGCTTTGAGCTCCACTCAGACAGAATAATATTACACGGATATACTATTTCCAGCACGGCTTCACTTCAAAGACTTGTATATATATATATTCTTTACTAATCGAATTCCTGGATTACTAACCTGCGTTCAATTTTGTATATTTACGTTCAATATAAACTATTTTTCTATCTCAAATATCTATGTTGTTCATTATTTTGTACGGTTCCTAACTCAAAATCCACCACAGTTTATTTATAAAGTGTCGATTTGTTGTTTGCAAATGGAACTAAACTGCTATTTGCTTTTGAATAAACATTCATATTGGACTAAACTACACATATGATTTGTGAAGAAAAAATTTGTTGAAATATTAACACCCTGAAACGCTGCATTCGATGGTCCATTAATGAAAAATTAAGAAATGTCATTTTAAGAGGAATGTATAGTATTTGCAAATAAATAGTTAACAAATTCTTGAATAATTCATATATGTAAAAAAAAAAAACATAGTAATTACATCAGGAACATATGTATGTAAATGATAAAAACGCTAACAGTCACGATTATATTAAAATGTAGATATAATCTGAGACCCTTATACAAGTATTCCTGTAAGAAATAGTATATATTATGGAAGGTTTTTGTAAGGAATCTAATTTTTCAGATACAAATGACAACAAGTAGTACTTTCCGATTAGAGTTCTTTTGACCTAAATAAAAAATCAGATTTCCTTACGAAAGGATTTTCTTTATGTCGCTGAAGTAGACACTTCTATCGAGCTAATACTAGAATTTAATTGTAAACCGGGATGGTGATTCTCTTTGCGGACCCCTTGAGCGTTTGAACAAAGTCGATAATACCAAGCCTTGAGCTCTGAACGAACCATATTTCCCGTTATGGCATATAGGTAGAAATTGATGCCATAATTGATATCCCATAACATATTGACTGGACCAAGGGCCACCTGCAAATCGCTTATCCAGTCAGATCTGAGTTGCATCACTAGAACAAGTATAGCATTGGGTAAAAAAAGAACGACAAACGATGCAGACAGGATAACTAACATGACCGTCACGTGATTTCGGTTGTCATCTCGTTGCTGGTGGCTGATGAGAGTAGAGTTTCGATGCATGCTGATCACAATGATAACGTTGCCAACAATAATAAGAATAAGAGGTAGCATGGTGACAAACGTAGTTGCAATCGTGTAGTGTATATTCATGATTCGAGAGGCCATACCACAAATTCCGCACGAATAATTGCTGTAATAAAGCACGTAGGAGAAAAGGCTCATCACACAGAAGATTAAGATGATAACGACGGTCTTCGCGATGCGCGGCGTGCACATCTTAATTGCTGACAAGGGAAAAGAAGTGACAATAATCCGTTCAGACGTAATGCACACAAGAAGCCAAGAGCACATGACATGGTTGGTGGTCATTATATACTCACTGAGAGTGCATAGAATGCTGGTGTGAAAGGTGACAAGGACTTTTTGTCCTATCGAGATGCTGAGAAGATTGATCCAGAATAGTGATCGAATGAAAAGTGAAATAGAATCGCACACGGCAAGCATAGATAAATAATGACTGAAGGATTGTTTACGAAGATTTGGACGTCGCATCAGCAAAAAAACAAGCAAGTTTCCATTGAATCCCATTAATATGACAATAAAAAGTTCGGAAAGGCGGACTTTGATAAAGTTCTGTTGCTGATCGGCGTTTTCTATCATATTGGCCCAATAATTCACATTCTGATCACACGTCGTCTCGTTCCATTTCTCGATGCTGTTGTTATTATTCATCCCAACTAAATAAACAAAGCCTGCAAAAGAAGTAATAATTATTCATTATAAATTCAGACTTTATTAATGATAACCACTTGCAAACAATGTTTTATTTAGATTCTAATAATTAATATATTTAATATTATTAGATTTAATATCTAATAATATAATAATATTTTTATATTTTTATATATAATATGAAATATTTTTGACATTTTATACAGAGAATTTTCATGGAAATACGCAAAAAGCAACATCTTTCCTACCTATGATCTAGAATTGTTCAGTGTTAACATACCAATGTACTTAAACAGATCCTTCATGAACCTATCTAGCAAAGTTATGTAACATAAAAAAATTATTCATAAAAAATTTACATATTTTTCTGACAGACTATTTTTTTCTAACCTTATATTATATTTTCGATAATTAAATAACACAAACTTTCCAAAAAATAATATTTTTACTTATATTGCATTCTCTAAATTCCTGAATTACAATTCATTTAATTCTTCCGGTCTTAACTTTATAGAAATGTAAATACTTTAAGCATTTAGATGTTATTGTATAGAAATGCTAGAAATTAAACAAACACTTTTCAATCATTTTTCGGATATAAATTTATTTATAAAGGAATAAGTACAAAAATACTATTGACATTCGATAACTAGTTGAGCAAAAATATTTAAATTTTACCCAAACTCTTATCGTCAATTACTATAAACAATAGTTGATATTATTATGAAAACGATCATACTGGTGTGATGTTGCTAAACATCGGTCCTTATTTTTATCATTTTTAATAAGTTCACCCAGTGTCATACAAATTGTGTATGCAGTAATATATCAGAACTACTAAAATATTCTATAAAACGTGTCAAGAGAAATAGTTTCCTCCATATTGACAATTTATGATGATTTTTTTCATATTTGATGGCAAAAATACAGAGAATGAAACGATTTTACTTTAATTCTTAAGCATTTTACATAAATTTGTTAAAAAACATTGTCTCCTTAAAGCTTGAAATACGATTTTTTCCTAAAGAAGACCATGACAACACTTACGTTTAGCAAATATCAATATGTAACTGATTTTTATTTAACAGAATTCTCATGCATGCATGCATGAGAATTCTAATGACGATTTTTCTGTCTAAACTGAATATTCACATTGTGGATACGATACTTCTATAGTCGCAATGTATTTTCTGCCCTAATAGGGAAACAATGGATATGATATTCAAAGCGCAACAAATCCAAGAGTAGTTGCATGACATCAACAAAAACTTTTTCTTGTTTCGTAGATGTTACCATGGCATTCGACACTGAAAACAGAAACTTATGTGGAATATTTTGAGAGACTTATGCTGTCCTCACCATTTCTTAGATACCATAAAGTCTGTTCATAATGACATGGAGATATCAGTTAACGTTAGTGGTTTACTTTCAGAACCCATCAAGGTAAGAAATCGTGTCAAGAAATGTAACCTTATTAGTATCTACATTGTTCTTCATTTTTTTATGTTGATATTCTCCATGCCTTTAAGGACTGTGAGTAGGGTATATATATATTCGATATCGTCCAACTGGCAAACTATTTATATATTTCAAGATCTTGTCCAAGATTGTCTGTATGCCAATGACTATGATTTGGTCACTCTAGCAGAACAGGATACACAGTCTCTGATGAATAATCTTTACATGTTCCTAATATATTTTGGACTCAATAAACTCTCAAAAGCTACCACGTGAAGAACGCAACTAATGCTTTTTCAGTTCTAAATGCTCAAGAGAGGACTTGGGGATTTCATAAATATGGAAGTTTACAATGTTGTATCTACTGTACTCCTGTAAGATACCGCAGACACTTAAACACTCTGGAGAGATTCCTCCAACAACTCTGGGCAAGCCATGTCATTCATCTTGACAACATCAGAGGACCCAAACAAATACTTTATGTGAGTCGTTCTCTAGCAAGATATAAGTGAAAGCGTACATTGCATGAAGACACTAAAAGAACATTCAATGACTTTGGCAAATGCAAAGCGTGAAGCTATGAGAAATCATCCATCAATTTACATGTGATGAATGTAGTCTCCGTTAGCAACGAGAAGAATCATATTGCAAATATTTCACAAATTACGATCAGTGCTACAGTGAAAATAACTCTAATATACAGGGTGTGTTTAGAAAGCCAGCAGAAGCCGCTCCGGTTTCACCCGTGATAAGAATACCCACGAGCACACAAGTCGACAGACATCATATGCTTGAATACACGTGTAGCTATTTGTAGTAGAAGCATTTCAAATATATTGATTTATTATATTAAATATATTGATTTTATTATTCATATATTAAATATAAATTAAAATATTATATTAAAATATAATATTAAAATAGTATATTAAATATACATTTATTATGATTCAGTATTTTGATTATATATTGATTTTTGTATTTTTACTATTTATTTTCTATTGCTTAAGCAATAGAAAATTTAGAAATTTTAACAGCAAAGAAAAATGTTTTTAATGGATTTCTATATATATATGGTGATTATTTCTGCAAGTTCCGTGGAGCGTGAATCATAGAAACCCTGGTCATTTACAGAAACTTGGAAGTATCAAATTTTCGTCTCACCGTGCAAAGACTCCCCAGGCCATGAGAGTGAGATTATCCTAGTTCATCAAAGGCTCTGTAAATTTTCTTTTTCTGCTAGATTTCCGTGGTTCTGAAACTGCTTGAGGCCTTTGCATACCGAATGTTTCAAATAATGTGTCCATTAATTCCTCCTCTTCCTGAGTTAGGCCGTTAGAATCCTCTAACAGCCTCTTTTTGATCTGATTTAAATTACTTTTATGTGAGAACTTCGGACCCTGAATTATGTAAATCGTGTTTCCGATCCGTTTCTTTCTTGTGCCCGACTCCCAATAGGATGTGTTGTTTTTGAACATTTTAAAAAAACTTTCACCGCTGGGTTGAATTTTCTTTTCGGTACAAATGATGTTGGTGATTGCTTTGTCTATTTCGGCAGTAACTTGTCGAATACCGATCTAATTTTTCGGGAAAACATTACTTCGCCAGCGATAGTGCCGATGGCGTAGTACTGTTCGGTGTAGTTCTATACACTTGCAAAAATTGTTGTAATGCCTTTTCTGTTGGTACGCCATAAGCTTTCTTTAGTGCTCTTTTTAGTGTATCTACAAACCTCTCCGCTTGACCGTTTGACTTTGGGTGATATGGTGGAGATTTGATGTGTTTCACCTGAAAGGTTTCGCAAAATTCTTGAAAGTCCGCAGATGTAAATTGTGTCCCATTATCGGTAACTAGACAACCCACCGCTCCGAAGCGTGGAGGCAATTTATTGTCGTCTCAAAAGTAGGTTTTCTACAACGAAATACTTCTGGCCATTTGCTGTAACTGTCTACTACAATCAAGTTATAGATGCCCTCTAATGGACCTGCGAAATCTACATGGATTCTCGATCACGGTAGATCTGTCTTACGCCATGGCTTATGAGTGACCGAAGGTGCCTTGATCCATGTTTGGCCAGTACACATAACTTCACATTAAGGATTTCATCCTGTTCTTTTCTTGGGTGGCCCTTGTGTAAATCCTTGAGGATTCTCCTTTGTAGCGTTTTCGGGAACGCTACAAAGGAGAATCCTCTTCATCATACAGCAGAACATAATGAAAAGCTGTCTGGGATATGCTTATCTTTTTCTGCAATTTTTGTTTTCGTGTTATATATCACTGTACGACGACAAACAACGAGAACACTCATATATAAAAATATAAGTTTATATTTCTATTCCTGACGACGAGCCTGTGTGGAACAGAGAATGGAAGAGTGAGAGCGCACATAGAATGAGTCGACGGGAGTGTAAGTCTTGCCTGTGGTGTCTCTCTGCTTCCACTGGCCGTTCTCTGCTGGCGAATCTGTGTGTCGATTTCTTTTTATAGTCTTCTAGAACCGGGACTTTTCCTTCCGGTTTTGTTTCGCCTACGCAACGCCCACGTAATTCCAAGAGACTTGTTTTGTTTACTTCCGTAGTCATTTCCGCCGCTCTCGGAAATAAGGTCAAACGAGCCCGACTCATAACCCTGCGACATCCGCTCCAGACGCCGACAGGATGTATTTCTCAAACACCTGTCTTGTCGTTCGCTGACCCCTTCATCGACGGGAAATATCATCGATTGCATCAACCTTCTTCGGGTGGGGGCTAGGTTGCTATATTACATTCGTTTCCTTTATAAATTTGTCATTCACTGCTTTGTTTCGTATTTCCTGTAATGTGACGCGGAGGTCTCGAATTGTACTGCATAATGGTGTTCTAATATTTCCCTCATCTCCTAAAGCTGCAATTACGGAATCTTCTAATGGCTGCGTTTTCTTTGATACTAGTCTAGAAAGAGCTTCTGCATGCCCAATTTTGTTTGATGAAAGATACTCTAATTTGAAGTTATAATTGAAAAGAATCGTCCCCCATCTTAGTAATCTATTAGCAGTGTAGACAGGTAGGCCTTTTTTCCAAATATTGTGAGTATCGGCTTGTGGTCCGTCTGTAAGAATTTGCCGTAAATATATCTGTGAAATCTCGTAACCGCAAAAATAATCCCCAACGCTTTCTTTTCGATTTGTGAATATTTTTTTTCGGCTGGTAGTAACGTTCTCAACGCATGAGCCATGGGTTTTAGTATCCCATCCGGCATTTTATGAAGTATACATGCCCCAACACCATAAGAACTCGCTTCACTCGCGACTATTATTTTTAATTTTGGATCATAATGCGTTAAAAATAAATCTGCTGTTAGAGTCTTAATGATTGTGGAGAAAGTTTTCTTACATTCAGATCACCATTCCCAAACATTTTCCTTATTCAACAGTTCATTTAGGGGTGCGCGTAATTTGTGCATGTTATGTATAAACTCTTGATAATAATTTACTAAGCCCCAAATCTTTGTAACTAGGCTATATTTTTTGGAGCTGGCATGTTTTTTATTGCCGTGGCTCTTTTTGGGTCTGTTTTTTTCCTTCTTTGTCAATAATATGGCCCAAGTATTTATCTCCTTCGTAAATTTTATTTTTCTTTACCTTAAAGCCATAATTTTGTATCCACGTGAAGACCTCTTGAACGGGTTCCCAGTGTTGTTCAATGTTTTCGCTATTTATCAGGATGTTATCAAGGTATGCGATCGTGAAATCCAGTCCGCTTAGCATAGTGTCCATTATTTGTTGAAATTTCGCCGACGCGACCTTGATCCCGAATGCTAATCTCTGAAATTTATATAACCCTCTATGAGTGTTTATGCACAACAATCTCGAGCTTTCCTCGTCTACTGGTATTTGTAGGTATGCTTCGCTCAAGTCTATCTTTGAGAAAAATTTTCCTCCGTTCAACTTTGTGAATACTTCCTCTGGACTAGGAAGAGGATAATGATAATCTTTAATCGCTGCATTTAATCCTGTCAAGAAGTCAGCGCATACTCGTATCTCTCCCGATTTCATTTTCACTTAAACCGTAGATGCACTCTATTGACTATATTCTACCTTTGCCAACGAGTTTCCACGAGTCTATCCAACTCTTTGTCTATCTTTTCTACTCATGCAAAAGGTACATTTCTTTTCTTCTTGAAAATGGGTTGTACATTTTCTTTTAGTTCGATTTTGACCGTCATTCCGAGGGCGGCTGAAATATGTCTTTGGAACTCTACTTTAATTTCTCCTTCAATTTCTCTACCTCGGTCGATAAACTTTCCACTGTTTGGCAGAACGTATTTATCGGTAAATCCAAGAGGTCAAATTTCTGCATCCAGTCTGTTCTAAATAAATTTTCTGTATTTTTTAGAACAAACATCTTTAATTTCTTGGTCATCCCGTTGAACCATTTGTGATAATCTCCCACTCAAATTTTATTTTTCTTCCTGTTACCGACCTGGCTATTTTATCTGTTCTCAACATGGTTGGTTTGTTTACTTTCTTCCATGTCTCTAGGCTAATAATGGTGAAATCGAATCCAGAATCCAATTGTAATCTGATTTTTTTGTTTAACATTTCCACTTGTACGCATTTTCGTATATTTATCCAGTCCGCTTGGTCAGTTCTAGTGGCTCTCACTCGGTTTCTGTTTTCTTTCTTTGTTCTACAGTGCAAACTTTTATATCCCACTTTATTGCACAACAGACAAGTCATATAGCGGTATGAACAATATTTGTACCAATGCAGAGTTCCACAGCGATAACATGGACTGGTTAGTGGTTTCTTCTGAGGTTTCCTTTGACTTTTTGTAGTAAAGTAATTCGTTTGGTTTGTTTTTTGGAGGGTGAAAAACGTGTTTTTCGCTGTACTTTCTGTATGTGAACGACGCCAGACTCTTCGATATCTTTAGAGTGCTGCTTTTTTACGCTCATACATCTCTGACAGTCCTCAGCAAGTTTTTGTAGCGTCAATTCTGATTCACTCTCAAGTTTTGTTTGACTTCTCCGTCTGATCTCCTCGTCTTTAGTCGAAACCAGGCCTTGGACGAATATCAAACATTTAAAATTGTCAGCGCTGAGTTCAGATATCGCAGTGTTTGTTTACTATGAAAGCGAATGTTATATGGTCTTTGCTATCCTTTTTTGTTAAATTTAAATATTTCCACCTTTTGTGGAATAGCGAAGTTTTCAGATTGAATAATCCCGTTAAGAGTTTCACGGCTTCCCCGAAAGTCAACTCATTCGTTTTCTTTGGTAGGCTGTAGTCTACGAATTTAGTGTGTTCGCTTGACCCTAGTTTCCTAAGTCGTAGACGCACTTTTATCGAGTCTGACCATCATATAAATTTTCATATCTTCTGAAGTAAGCCGCGAAGGTTTTGTCTTCGTTCTGTGCACAACCTCCATATAGCATTTTGCGGGAATGCTAATTCATTGTTAGAATTTTACAAGAAAAGCAACTCGAACTACAAGAATTGCAGTTCGAGTTGCTTTTCTTCGTTTTTCTGTTGAATTTCTAATTTTTCTCTTCAAGCCTAATCTGGTTTTTCTCATTTTTTTTTGTTGCTGCTCGAATTGCATTTTCATTAGTTCCAACATGGCTGTCTTAAAGTCTTCCATGTAATTTAATTATAACACATGCTATCTGTTGCCACGAGGAGAGAAAAAAACTCACTTTTTCTCTTTTTTCTTTTTTTTTTCCCCCTTTTCTTGATTGGAAAAAATAATGGCTTCTTTGTACAAGCAAGACAAACAAAAAATCACTTTGGTTAAAGAAAAAAATCAACTTTTTTTTCCCTTTCTTGTTACGCCGATTACCCTGTTTTAGCTCCTCTATGTTTTGCGTTTACGGTTTTCGAAAACCACTGAATACTGTAAATACTGGTCGCTTTTATGTGCGAAAAATCGTTCCTTAAGAACTTTGTAGCTAGAGTTGTGTACTTAAGTAAAAGATCTTTCTTTTTTCTCAGTGTAGAATTCCAGTCTTTGTCGCCTGTTGTTCTGGAAACTTAGTGAAAAAACTCTTTTCCCGCGTAGAATTCGATTACTGTTATGGTCGACGGATAGAAACCATTTCTTTATATCTTCGTCACTACTGTTGATTTTTTCTTTTATCTTCGCGTAGAATCCGTTTCTTCAGTATCTTAGTCACTACTGTTATGGGCGACTGTTGGCCAAAAGATACGTAATTTAGAATGAAGCTCATTTCGTTTTTTTGCCTTGAAAAAGTCCATCACAGGACGAAACGCGTAGGCGATTTAAAATACAGTTTTCCTCTTGTCTTTATTTTATTTAACCATATATATATGTGTGTGTGTGTGTGTGTGTGTGTGTGTGTGTGTGTGTGTGTGTGTGTGTGTGTGTGTGTGAGTTGAATATATGGATTCTTACAACAAGTAACGCGTTTAAGACATTACATCACTTCTGCATCTTTCTACAAATCAATACTCAATAAATCCAAATTATGTCTATTATAGATATAAATAAATAATATAGTAATACTTCTATATATTTTATAATTCATAACATTACAATAATGTTCTCTATATGTTCTATACTCTATGTTACATATATTAATATATTTTAATTCATAATAATTCATAATGTTTCTTTATTATTTACTTAATATTATATTTTAATATATAATCATGTAATATAAGACAATGCATATAAATTAGTCAATTCAATGTAGATTCCAACCATATATATATATATATGTGTGTGTGTTTGTGTGTGTGTGTGTACATAGGTATGTATATTGTTACGAATGCAGATCAACACACACACACACACATACCTACACACATATACTAAGCTTGGTCTCCGCTAGGCAACAAAGGATAGTCACGTGGGAGCCTAAAGTCATTTTGGGAATAGCAGAGCAGAGGT